>LTAE01001777.1:14319-47912 GCA_001647135.1 Pontederia paniculata | reverse complement strand
GAGGCGTTGAGAGAGAGAGAGAGAGAGAGAGAGAGAGAGAGAGAAGAGAGAGAGACGGTGCAGGAAAAAGAGAGAGAGAGGAAGGAGGGAGTGAGAGACGGCACAGGAAAAAAATAGGGTTTTGGTGAAAAAAAAAGTTAAGTTAAAAAAAAAACTGACGTCCAAGATTTATTTGGGCGAATCCAATGGCCCATACCAAAAGACCGGAGGGTGCTGCCCGTGAGATGGGAAGCACCCCCATTTAATCCATTAATTTTAGATATTATTTGACTTCTAATGATGTATTCTTATTTAATATGATAACTACTTTCATATTGGGATGTATTGTTAGAAGCATCATTGATATTGTCATTAGTCGACTCCTTGTTGGTGCATCGTTTTAAAAACAAATTTTATCGGGCTAGAGACACAATGTATGTAAATATTTGAATTCTCGATAATTAATTTTTTTGCTACATAATTAATATTTTTTTCTTGCGTAGGCCAAATTGAAATTTAAAAAAATATCTCATATAACAATGAAAAAGTTTTTTTTCTCATTGGTGAGTTTTTGTTGAGTGATATATTTTGCAATTATCGTGAAGTTGCCATGAAAGCAACTGATAACAATATAATGAAATTAAAAAATAGTTTGCTTACAACGATAACGAGGAATGTTTAGACTTGGTTATGGAGTAATCTCCTCTAAGTACCCTTCAACTTTAAGTTTTTCCCAAAGCTATCGTCTAATTTTATTTTGTAACTTAACTACCCTTCAAATTACATCTTGTAACTAAACTCTATTTACCTGCTATAAATAGTCACTATATCAGTTATTGGCATGGCATATGTGACTATATATATATATGACACATTATCGTTTTAATATTAAAAATACAAATATTGCCACATCATTTTATTATTAGGGTACAATCTCTCAACTATTTCATGCGTCGTAAATTAGTCATCTTTTCGTATAATTTTTAGTCTCATTTTTATTCATTTCATCATCATATGCATCATTTTATTGTTCATTTCACTTCATTTTAGTTTTCAAAGTGAAAGTCTGTATAATGTCATATTTTTGTGTGCCCAGGGCACTTGACAACACGGCTGAAGAAAACCAAATCTGGAGTAAAATAGGAAACAAACATGAAAAAGAATTAAAAATCAGAATGTCATAACCATGACAGGAGTGTCACGCTCATGACATAAGTGGACATATTGGAAGAAACTTTCATGGGTCGTGACAACCAATGTCACGACCGTGAAATCAATGATCGTGAAGTCGTGATGCACAAAAGTCATGACTATGCAGAGCATCATCACGGGCCTTGAAATCAATTTCATAGTCGTGAGCACATTGAAGGAAAAAGAGACACATAAGGTCATAGTCGTGATTCCCAAATCACGAGCTGTGACACATGAATCTTGTTGAACACGACCATGAAATTTCTATCACGGGGTTGTGACATTGGCGACTATAACACATATCGTTCAGTCACGGACATGAAAATTTATGAATTTGTTGAAATTTATTATCTTTTCGAGATTTTCAATGTGGATTGAAACTTATCTAATGGAAAACGAAGTTTATCACTCGAAGACTCTCTCTACCTATTGGAAACCTATAAAAAGACCCTCAAAACCATATTTTAGGGATGTTCTTCAAATAAGGATTTTGAAGGAGATTTGAGAGAGAAGGTTTTGATGTTAAGAGACTGAAGGAATCCTAACACCAAGAGGAAAAGAAGATATTTCTATGTAGGGTTTTTGAAGAAGATGATCATTGTCTATTGACGCATTTTTTATTCAATTATTCATATTCTTCTTCCTCAATTTTTCGAAGGGTGAAGTCCATTGTAGTTTCATTAGTTTATTTTTCTGGAGGATTTTACTATAAGGGAAAACATGTGAACCCTTGTTATAATCAATTTTATTTTTTAAACTTTCTAATGCGTATGAATGCTATGTGTAATGTTGTTTGTGAATTTTCTGAAGTTTTGATTATTCGTTAGCATCCCAGATAGAAATAGTGAACTCATAATTTTCATTGATTTCTAAATTGATATTTGAATTCTAAATCAAAATCATTGCATACCACATCTAAGTAGCATCCTAAAGAGAAATATTTTAGGTATGAGGTATGTGAGATTGAAATCCTAGAGAGAAATGATCCACAACTTAGAATATACAGATTAATACGTCTCAAAACTTTGGTAGATTAAATTGACATCCTAGAGAGGAACAATAAAGTCTATTAGATTTGAGATAGTTGGTGTGTCTTGAATAGGACATCGGATTTTAGGTAGATCCTAATTCTCATAAGAAGTTGATTAACTGCATTCTGATTAGAACTTGTGGTAAAATCTGATTTAGAGATTGTTCTCATCAAAACATTTCTCTTTTCTTTTCTTTTCTTCACCTTCCTTTTAAAATTGTGTTTTTTTATCCAAAACCCATTTTATCTACCTTATTAGCATGCATCACTACTTCTCACCTTCCCGCCCCTCACAAATTGTCCTAAGTCCTCCTTATAACACCATCTGCACAACATCTAATCTCCTTAACATTGATGATCAAATCCTCTTCTTCTAAAGATCGATGACTCCGGTCTTCCAACCTTTTGTCTCATCTCCTTTAGGCTGCAATTAATCTTGCTAACATGAGTAGACAATGGTTCTATCTTGAGAATTTTGTGATAGCAACAATCGGATGAAGGACAACATTACATTAGTTGTGAGCCGCAACGTTGTTCTTGCCATCGACCAATCGACATGATTTTTTGGTAGAAAATCATCTCTCTCTCTCTCTCTGATGTAATAAATGAAACAATAAAAATCCTAAGAAAATAACTGATACAATAAATTATGTAGATGTGAAAATTCTGGATTATAGATCTTATGAATGGAAAAAATGACTAATAATAATAGTGTATTTGCAATCAAGTTTTTGCCACAACGTTTAGGTGGTGGAAAGATTCTTTTGGCATTTTTAAAACATGGCTAATTTGTTTTAAGCACTTTATGACATTTAGAAATTTATTTGGTGACAACTTGTGCTTAAATGATGTAAAGACTTTTATGTAATTGGTGGAAAGATTATGTGGCTTTTTGAGAAATGATTTAAGGAATTCATTTAGGACTCTTTCTGTGTTTTTAAAGAATGCATGATTCGTGAATGGAAAAAAAAACCAAGTTCAACATGGCCCACTACATGGCTTTCAACTTGTCGCAACATATTATAAACAATATATACTTAAAATATGTTTGATCATAAGCCACATGAAGCAATAGTGGAGATAATTTTAATTTGATGATAATTTAGCCTTAATTTTTTATTTGATTCGACACTTTTCATATTAAAATAATGGTGTGGCATGTTTAATTAATGACACATCATTAGGTTAACTGATTACTATCGATAGGAGGTAAATAGGATAATTTTGTTACAATATTTAAGTTAGAGGGTAGTTAGGTTATAAAATAAAGTTAGGGATAGCTTTGAAAAACATTTAAATTTGGAGGGTAGCTAGTGAGAATTACTCATTGATTATATGAGCATTGATAAGTTGTAAGAAGTATAAAATATGATTATAATCTTAAAATGATGTATTGTGCTTCCTCTTATTTGTAGGAGTGAAGAATAATAGAAAAATGATACGTCATAGCTAAACAAAATGTCTTAATCATCAAAGCACAAACCATAATCAACAAAATTTTTAGAACATAAACAATGCATGATAAATTTATTATTTTTTATTAATTACTTATCAATTTCATAATGATATAAAATTGATAATATTATAGGAATATAAGAGTAGAGTTGTACAAGAAGATGCTCAGTGGCAAGAATGGATGACTTGATCCAAAAGCAGAACATATTTTAATATATTTTATTAAGTCTTTACATTTATTTAATTCATCAATTATTTACTTTGAAAACAATTTTTACTAATGCAAAATATATTTATAATTATTATCATTGCCAAGAGAGTAATGATATACTTCTATCATAAAGTATTCATCTTTTAGCGAGCAAATAGTTCCTCTACAATTGCTCACCAATCACTCACAGATGGAGATATCAAGCAAATAGCAAACATTATTTTTGTTACTAAATATTATTTTCCTTGCAATAGTTTCTGAAGACAGGCCATTGCACTCTGCATCATTCGAGTATATATAAATGGATCCTCCATTTTTTTTTGCCTGGTCTCTTTGATTTCAGTAATTTACATGGTACCTTCTGGGTGATGTAGGCTAAGCAGTTGTGTAAGTCCAAGGAGATCGATAAATACGCATATTGTATAAGTGCTACGACATCTTGATTTATCGCATTCATGACTACCATATCAGCTAGGCTCACTATGGAGCATCTTGCGTTGCCATTTCCGTCATATTAGGACTAACTTTGGTTGTCTTTTTTTTTCTTCTTATTTAGTCATCGTTATATTCTCTCTTCTTCTTGCTTATTCTTAACATTTGTTATCTTAAGATCGTTTGATCTAAGAGTCATCAGTTGAAAACTTGCTACATAGACCATCTTGTACAATAGTGGAGAAATACTCAAGTGCCAACTTGATTAGCTAGTTTGAACTTTTCATTTCAAAACCTAAGAATATTCAGACAAGTAAACTCACAGAGAACTCTTGAATCATAGTGATCCAAGGCCAATTGTCTTAATATTCATCCATCAAAAGTCTGTTATATGAACTTCCTTGTGCAACTCTATTTTGAATATTGGAACTTCCAAAAATGAATTGCTTATTTTTTTGTCAAATAAAGTAAGAAATATAAGGTCATTTGATATTTGTATATTGTTAATGTTGTTACTAGATAACTATTTTTTTTTAATGCACGAGATTGAACCTGATATTATTTAAAGATGTTTATGATTCATAAATTTTATGAAACTTGACTTTTGACAAAGATGAGATGCTCCTTTGATGAATATGTAAGAGGCTAGTACGAAGAAAAAAATATGGATCTATAAGATGATAATTGTGATAAAATTTTCTAGTATGTCTTGATGTTTGCTTGAGGACAATCAAGATTTTAAGTTAGTAGAGCTTGATGTATATAAACTTTATCACATCTTGCATATCATTTTTAGTTTATTTTTTTTTACAATTTCTACATATAATGCATTATTTTATTAGATTATTTGCATATATTTATTTTTATTTATAAAACTACCCAATCTTTTAATGTTTGTTATCTAGGAGGCAAGAGGATAAAGAAACAAAGGTACTAACAAAAATATATGTTCACTTTGGAGTTAAAATGAAGCTAAAGCTATAATTTCAAGATGTTAATTTGTATTGTTAGACTCGATCACTGTTGTGATAGATCATTTTCAAAATCGTGACAAACTAAAAATATAATTTCCATCCAGATTATGATTCGTAACATCATTGTTGAGACTACAAAGTTTAATACTTGAATATCACGATCGTGATTGATCATTCACGGGTTGTAATATGAAGATGACATATTTTAGGTCTCTATCATAATTCTGAAACTACTTTCACAATCATGAGATGAAGATAACATCACCGAAGTCATAGTCGTGAGATTGCTTTCACGGGTCGTGATAATATGACGACTTGATTGTACCATCTTGATCACTACCGTAAAATTGTTGTTATCATATGTGAAAACTAAAATTAAAGAATTTGAAATTAAAATGTCTCAACCATCCTTATCAAGTTGTGAAGCCAACTTTAAGATAAATATATTTTTAGATGAATTTTATTCAAAATAAAAGTTTGAGATAAAATTAAAAATTTAAAATGCAAGAAGATCCTCAACTCTATAAATATGACACTTCAGATCATTATTTGGAGAGCCTTATATTGAAATTTCCTTAATATTTAGATCAAATTCAAGACTCAAGAAGGAATATGAATGCACTAGGTAGTGCTATAATTTTTTTTCTGAAGAGATATAATTTATTTCTTTTACTTTGCTATCTTGAGATGAAGTTCTCCTAATTTTCGATGCTAATATTGAGTTTTATGAAGTAGTTTGTATTAAAGAAAATTTGTAAAACCCTATGTTAGGTTGAGCTTATATTGATGAATCGTTTCTCTTAAAACAGAATTAGTATTTTTAATACTTTTTTCGCATGATAATCATTTAAAATGATTATAGACTATTTAATGTAATCAAGTTCGCTATTATTAATGTATGAAAAGTTTATTATTAAATTAAAATCAAAATAATTAATGTCATAATCTAAGTTACTCGTTTAGTAGTCTTAGATTGTGTTATCTATTAGTTTAATTTGTTTAAGCGAACAATAATTTAGGAGTTGCAGCATTTATGCATGTTATGTTTAAATTGATTTAGAGCAAATTCATTTGGACATATTGATTAACCTAAAAATAACATAGATTCTTAGTTCATCATCAGATTTGACTTGTGCATGGATATGATTGAATTTAACATAGCGGTGAAAGAAGTACCATAATTCGTTAAATAGACTAATTTTATCAAATCTCATTTTTTCTAGCTCAATTGTAACTTTTAATTTTCTTTTGTTATAAAAATTTCAATCACAATCAAACTTCATTATAATTTAAATTTTCTTCGTCGAGTTTGCAATTAGATATATTAGATTTCGACATTCTTACTCTTACCTGTGCACTTGCTAACATATTTAGATGCATCAAATGATAATTTCCTAATAACATAATTTGTTCTTATCATTTTTTGTTTCGCCATCCAAGGAGGGTTATTTTGTTTCACCTTTGCTTTCAACTCGTCAATAGCTTACTAGATGCAATCACATAACTGGGCTTTATAATCCTAATCATGATAATTAGAAATGAAACCAAGGGTCGATAGGTCTTCTATATTATTATAGTACATTTTTTTTGAGAAAATAAACATATTATTGTCATTTCTACTTTATAATGTTTCAATAATTTTGCCTTATAATTTTTGTATAATTGTATAATATTAATTATTTAGATATCGACTTCTGTCAACTCTTTTCATCATGAATCATCTTTTTTTTTTCTATTGTAATCATGAATCATATTTATATAAAGTCGTTATAATAATGGTACATGCTAAAACTATTTGACACAATTCGTATATGAAGTAACATAAATTTAACTAATGTAAACATAATTGAAATACCTATTCAAGACAGAAATAAATGTTTCTAGTGGTCCAAACAATTAATTTTTTTTTCTTTTTCGATACAACCGGTCCGCGACATTCGCCGACATGATATCTCGTTTCGTTAAAACTTGGGACGAAATATTTTTTGTCTGTTACGGCCGCCACCAACTCGGGTTCCGGTTACCGCCTCTAAACCGCACCCGTGTGCCACCCAGTCACGATCACTAGCCAAACCCACCTGATCCCGTTCCACTTACCGCACATATGAGGTGACCGGAAGCAGCGCGGTTTTAATATATTTATATAAAAGCGCGAGTTGTCAAATTTTAACCCCTTCCGAAGCTTTTACTCAAATTGGACTCCTCGAGGACTACTTCATTCGTGACTGGAGTGGATCCGATCACTCGCCGGCGGTTGCCTCGCTTCGTTCTTTGTAGTGTGGGCGGCGGCGGAAGCAGAAGCAGCGGAGAATGGCAGGCGCCGGCGATAGGATCGACTACGTGTTCAAGGTGGTGCTGATCGGCGACTCGGCGGTGGGGAAGTCGCAGATCCTGGCGCGGTTCGCCCGGAACGAGTTCAGCCTCGACTCGAAGGCCACCATTGGGGTGGAGTTCCAGACGAGGACGCTCGTCATCCAGCACAAGAGTGTCAAGGCTCAGATCTGGGACACCGCCGGCCAAGAGAGGTAAAGCTTACTCCGCCTTTTGCCTTTGGGTTGTCGCCTCCTCTAACCCTAATCGTCAGTTCGATCTGAAGGTATATTGGAGAGTGTTTAATTAGCCATGTTTTTGTGCTACCGAGTTTAAAAGGCCAATTTTCTTTTCTTTCGTTGTGAGATTAGAGATGTTGATGCGTGTTGATTGATGATGCCTCGATTGGTATGTTGAAGCTAAAACGAACCGAAATGGGGTTGAAGTTTAGCATGAGATCGGAAAATTGGGATCTTTAGGCTTTGGTTTAATTGGTAGAAGAATAGTTGCTCGGAAAGTAAGATCTTAATTGTTTTATCCTTTTTTTCCCATCTTCAATGATGCTTGTGCCAGAACAAAAGAAGAGTTACAGAAGTGCTTGGTTATAAATCCGTGGGAGTGAAAGAATAGATCTTGAGGGATTTCTTCATATGAATTCCTTATTTTGTCAATCTCTAGCAATGAGCTATGTGGGTATAATAATTTCTTCCTTGAATGAATTTGCATTACAGTGAAGATGTTTATATAGTTTGAGGTACAACAACGATTTGTTACAAAGTGATAAGGACATCTAAGTAGTTCTGTTGGTCGGTCTTTCATGCATCCAGTGAGAGCAGATAAGGATATCTGCTTGAGGTTGTTAGCATGGAAGATAACAACAGGATAACAGTGGGGATCATTGGTATTACCTTCTCCTATTTGAACCAAATGGTTATTTGTTGTACCATTATGGTGATTCTGTCTTCTTGGATAATGAGGAACATGAAGGTCAATTGGTCTTAATCGAGCAGCGACTTATGAGTAAGTGAATAATGAAAAAAGCGTCAAAATTACTTAATTATATATTTCTTCTTTTTTCTGCTGACTTGATGTTTGCATTAGTTTCCTTGTTTTTCTTTCATCATTTTTCTTTGTAGTTCTTGCTTAATTTCCTATTTGATGTATCTGCATTGTGTTATTCATTTTTTGTTTGCAAGAAACATTACACGCCGTGTAGCCTTAATGCTTCGTATAGATACTAACTTCATTGTCTCCAACTTTTCCATGTCTTTGTTGGAAAAGTTGTTCTTTATTTCTCCCAGTAGTAACGGAGGTATCTCAAATTGCATCATTTTTTTGGTTTATGGAACATCAAGGAGATAGTATATCTCTGAAATCTTGATTGCCAGTGTTGTCAGTTCCAAATTCTTATAAGCTCATTAAAAGCAAACATATCATTTATCAAGGTTTGGTTCATATAATTAGCCACAAATTCTCTCTCATAAATGACATATTTATTGACATATGCAAGCATCATGTTTTTTTTCTTCTTAAAATACTTTGTTCATTGGTTTCACATCCTCCCAATTTAGCTGCATTTTTCAGAGGAAAATGCAGATTAAAGGAAGGCAAATTTGTACTGGTACTGATTGCTGGTTTCTTAGACTACATATTTACTTTATCATGAAGATAACACATCCCATTTCATGGGTTTGTTCGAACACTAGTATTTCGTACATTTTATTAGAGTTTTGTTGTATTTTTTTCTTTAGTGTTGTCATCTTGTAGAGATTTTATTCCTTTAGATGTCACTTCTATCACTTTAGGTGTTATGCGTTTATATCTGGTTGTTGTTTTCACAAGCTGAAATTCACATATATTCTGAGAAATAGTTCCCATTGTCTACTGTTTTATACTGTAGGATAAAGTAGGAATGTGCTCCCATTCTTGAAACAAATTGATGTGAAGAATCTAAATACGTCTTTCATAAATTTATTTTTAAAAGAGTGATATAGACACATTGATGCTTGCATCAATGCACATCTACTCCCAATCATCAAGATAAGTTGCTTGCAGATCATATAATATCAGATGATAGTGGCCATTTCTATCAAAGAACTTCAGCTTACTATATATTTGTTTTATGTAATTTGGAACTAGTTTCTTGACATCATAGCTTGACATTGGTGGTTCCGAAACCTAATATCACACCCTCTCGACATTCTTTCATAAAAAAGAAAAGGGAATATTTGTTAATGGTGGCCTAGCATTGTTGTTTGGGGTAAAATGTTCTATAACTAGTTTTGAAGAAAATCTGTGGTTTTTGCTGATTGATGGTTCCACTTGATCTTGTAATATGTTCAATATTTGTTGTCTTTGCCTTTCAGTACCTAATATGTTTTTGTTAATAATATATGCTACAGGTACAGGGCTGTTACAAGTGCATATTATCGAGGGGCAGTAGGAGCTCTCTTGGTTTACGATATTACCAAGCGCCAAAGCTTTGATCACATTCCGAGGTGGCTTGAAGAGCTGCGGAACCATGCTGATAAGAACATCATTATCATGTTGGTCGGCAACAAGACTGATTTGGAGGACCAGCGAGCTGTTACTACAGAAGATGCGAAAGAGTTTGCTCAAAAGGAAAACCTCTTTTTCCTGGAAACATCAGCACTTGAGGCTACCAATGTCGAGACTGCCTTTCAAACTGTGCTGACAGAGATTTTCAACATTGTCAGTAAGAAAAACCTTAATTCAGATGTTCAGGGAAATGGCGCGCCACCATCACTTCCAGGAAAGAAAATCGTCATTCCTGGTCCCGCACAAGTGATTCCAAAGAAAAAGACATGCTGTACAACTGCCTAGAGTTCTTCTAACATCTGTTGCAATTTGTGTCAAGGTTAAGCTCTAGAATATTTGTAGCTGTAAATTTGTATTGGTTAAGGTTTTGTCGAGAGTATTTTTCTGAAACTTACAGAGAATTATTTCACATCTTGGTGAATTGTTCATGTTAATTCTGGGGATAATATTCCCCGTGGTATATCTTGCTTTGAACTTATGAGTGAAAGTAAACCATATGAACTGATTGACAGTGTAATGTATGCGGTCTTCTTTTACAGTTACTTGAATCTTGCCTTTTTTATGTAAGTTAATTCTTATGGTTGAACTTTATGAAACAACATAGACACAGAATGCTACTTGTGGATTTCACGATTAAATTGGTGGAAACGCTGTGATCTCACTCTGTGGTGTTGTATTGTGGAGTGTTGTAAACTTAGCTCTCGTCATATCTGGCCGTCAATCATGTAGGTCGTTTGTAATGTATTCTTTCTAACTATGGTATTATACTTGCAATAAAAGAACACTGGAAAGGTACATATCTGATGCTTTTAAAAGGGAACTGAATTTTCGGTGATATTGAGAATCATAATCAAAATCGAGCATGTGAACTAGTGAAACAAGTTTGTGGTCATTTGTTTGGGTGTCAACTCGTTATCTAGAACTGAAGGTGAAGTTAGTTGGACTCCGACTAATTTAGGCGGACATTTAAAATTAATTTCACAATTCAATTTGGGTCGAATGGCCTTTTAAACCAAAAGAAGAAGAAAAACAGCACTAGATTTTTTTTGTGATCTTTTAAATTAAAACAGATTTTTTTTTTCAAGAAGCTATAATAACGTTAAATAACTTTTTGTTTATAAGTTGACAATAATATTTTCTATATATTTCATATTTTTTTATAGTATGTATTCGCATAGCGCTTTTGAATCATCTAATTTTTTTATGCTAAAAAAGTTAAATTGTTATGCCAAAAAGTTGAGTTTTAAAACTTTTTAATTTTTTTTAATCTGTGATGTGATAGTGTATTGTTTTTTTCCTGGTTTATTTTTTAGTTTCTAGCTCAACTAGTTTCAAAATAAATTAAATTAATAATATTTTAAATAAATAAATGGAAAGTTGGAGATGTCGGAGAGCAAGTTGGTCTCCATCCTCCGCTCGCTGGTAATAATGATAGCGGCCTTATCCGTCGGTTCGTGGGGAGCTCGAAAGCGTTCCAGTTGCTTGGAAAGAGGAGAGAGAGCTTAGACAGCAATGGAGATCTCCACATAGGGGCAATGCTCGAAACGCCATGGCGTCCCTCGCAGTCCCGACGCCATACGCACTTCCTCTTCTCCTCCCAAGGACCCCTCTTTCTTTTCCCGCTACTTCTCGTCGTCTCACATCCATACCCGCGAAGGGAGGTTGTTGCTTGGTAGCTGCGAGGAGGCTCCGGCGGCCCCTCTTCCGGTGTTCTTCCTCAGAAGTAGCCGTGGGCGGTAGCCATGGCGACGAGAGCATCTCGAGGGCGACGCTGCTGTGGAGGGCTGCCAAGCTGCCCATCTACTCTGTGGCCCTGGTGCCTCTTACTGTTAGTTGTCGCCACCAGCATCGCTTTTTTGTTTCTGCAGTTCTTTTGTTTGAAAGAATTACTAATTTAGTATCCCAGAGAAGAACTGTGATTTTTTTTTTTAAATAAAGATTTGAGTTTTAACTGTTTGAGCGCCGGAAAATTGAATCTTTATTTTTTACTTGTAATCTTTCCTCTTCCAAGCTCCACAGGGATACAAAGCTTATCATCTACTTGATAAAATAGAATTGCTATTGCAATCTTTAATTGTGGATTTCTCTGTACAAGGTCTTGTGGGTTATGACAGTTTCTATGTGGATAGATAAGACTTATAGATTTGTTAATTTACCATCAGATGACCTCCATCTCATATACAAATCTTCTCAATATCTAGGCTTCTCCTTAAACTAGAAAGAACGAATCAGCAATTAGTCAATATTCTGCTAGAAAAGATTCTCTTGTTATTTCTATCTCTTGGAAATATAATCTTCCATGTGTCAATTGGATTCTTTTTTACTTGGGCATTATGTTTTACCTGTTAGTCATTTTATTCATTGATCTGAACAACTTCATTATGGTTTCTTGTCTCAAGAACAGGTAGGATCTGCGGCAGCATATCTCCAAACAGGCCTATTTTTCACTAAGCGATACCTTGTGCTTTTATCGGCATCTGTTCTAATTATTACATGGCTCAATTTGAGGTGATCTGGAAGAGTTTAACCATGTTTCTTTTTAAAAAGAATTATTCTACAGAGAAGATAAGAAGCTATTTTTTTCTGACAAAACTTCATCCCGTGGTTTGTTTTTATGCAGCAATGATGTCTATGACTTTGACACTCGAGCAGATCGAAACAAAAAGGAATCTGTTGTAAACATAGTTGGGAGGTTGGTAGTATTCTTTTACAGTTTTGTCACTTATAGTGCTTGGATAAATTGTTTGCCAAATTTAACTAATGACATACCCTGTTATATTTCGAGAAGTCGGCGAACTACCCAAATTGCTGCCATGACATCACTTGTTCTTGGGTTCATAGGCCTCTTCTGGGCATCTGCACAAGCAGGAGATATTCGCTTCATCATACTTATCACATACGCTATATTGTGTGGTTATGTCTATCAGGTAATAAATGTATAACTTTCTTGTATGTGACAATTTCACATTTCTTCATGATTTCTATAGTAAACTTCTTTCTTTGTAGCTATAACAGTGTTAAGAATTTGCAAAACCTGGAAACAGCCATTTGTTATATTGCGCTAATATCATTTGCAATTTTGCTGATATGTTATTGTCTGTTTGAACCCTTAAAAAACTGATAACCTGGGTTTATTCTCGTTGATTAACTTTCAGTTTTTATTGCTATATTTGAAGTAGGCAGTGATTTTGTTTTGCAGCTCCTGGTTCCTTGAGCAAAGTCTTGAAATTATCAGAAAAAGGAACAGATATAAAATGAATACTTAATGCACCTGTTCCTCTTGCAGTGCCCCCCTTTTCGTCTTAGTTACCAAGGTTTAGGAGAGCCATTATGCTTTTCAGCTTTTGGTCCATTTGCAACTACAGCTTTCTACGTGTGTAATAGCTTTAAAGGCTTATCAAGGTAATGCATGGAATCATGTGCTTGAAACTGCATTGCTGGATAACCCTACTTGACTGAAGACATTTTGACAGTGAAACAATTCATCTCCCTCTGACTTGGACCATTATATCTGCATCTTTTCTTGTCGGGTTGACTACTACAATGATTCTTTTCTGCAGCCATTTTCATCAGGTCTGTGATTGTTTTCTCAAAAATATCCAGATGCTGATTAATATAACTAATTTGGTGTCATACATATAGATTGAAGGAGATTTAGCCGTGGGCAAGATGTCACCGTTGGTAAATATCTCATCTGTGGATCAGATTAACTAATATGGAAAATCATTCCCATTTTTAATTTCTTGAGCAACTTTTGATTCAAATCAAACAGGTCAGACTTGGAACTAAGACGGGTTCAGAAGTTGTGAAATATGGAGTTATCTCTCTTTACAGTTCGTCGCTGGTTTTTGGCTTATTCAGAATTCTTCCATTGACATGTACTGTAAGTCATAATTATTTCACTGATTGCATTATGTGGATTGATATTAATTTAAGTTCATTGATAGTAAATATTTTGGTTCACATCAAACTCATGCTTCATATTTGTGCACTGCAGTTATTTTTAGCTCTGACGTTTCCAATGGGAAAGCTAGTGATCGACTATGTTCAGAAAAATCATAATGTAAGCATTCATTCCTTGATCCTCACTTAGCTTATGTTTCCTACCTCATTTATATTTTTATATTTCGTACATTTGGTGTTTAACACTTCATTATATGCCACAGGATAAGGCCAAGATCTTCATGGCGAAATATTATTGTGTGCGGCTGCATGCTTTATTTGGAACTGCATTAGCTCTTGGGTTGTTCTTAGCAAGAAAGGGAATTATGGCACAATGACTGCATTTAGCTTCTGCAGGCTTTCCTGAACTTTCACTGATTGAATGTGCAGGAGTTAAAACACATGCTACATTTTGTATTTAGAACTCCTGAATAAGTCATCTTATGATTGAGATTGCATGTGTGCTAACAACTCTCTCTTCAATAGCTCAGGAGACCACTGTTCCGTGGATGAAAGCTGAATGTGAGTAATGAATCATAGTACTCAGACTTCCAAAGAGAACTCTCTTATAATACCTCATGGGTTAATGTGAATGATCCTTTGGCATTGAGCAGCCCAGCCATTGCCTACATTGTACAAGCTGCAATCAGTCATCAACAATATGAAAAAGAATGCCCTAACAACTTGATAGAGACTTGAATCCACTTTGGAAAAACTATGTTAAAAGCAAATATTTATAAATTAAGTCTAAATTTCTAAGGAACCATACAAGAGTAGCATATGATTCTAAATATCTCACGTATCAAATAATATGAAAATCTAATAAAAAATCGATAAATGGTAAACTAATATAAGAATAATTGAGTGAAGGAAATTCATAATAGACTCATTAATAAACTAAAAGCTCAAGGTCCATAATGAATACTAATGATTAGGGCACAAGGTACATAAATTTATTTTTTGTTCTATACTAATTATTTCTGACTGAGAAAAAAATGATTATGATGAGTTGCAAGATGATATCATGATGGAGAACAACATTAAAATGATGAAAATCAGCTTCAAAAATTCAAGCAATTGCGAAAGATGGATAACAAGACCAATGAGGCATGAAGTGTCAGATGTTTTTTGTGATAACTTCATAATCTTCCAAATCAATGGATAGGTACAAGTTGCTATCATAAAAAGTGTTTATAGACAAAAAAGAAAAAGAAAGCTCAAAGAGATCACAATATGAGTGAAAAATCTTTAATATTGAATGCTGAGCTAATATCATAATCATGTGACAAATCATGTACTTCTATGAAGAATATACAAGCTAGCAGTGCCTACGAATTAGGGGTGTACAGGTTGGGTCGGTTCGATTTTCTAGTCGAGTCGGACCTGACCCGACCCGACCAAGTACAGGTTGAAAAATTACAACCCGAGTGAACTCGACTTGATGACCCAATTTTTTTTTAATTTTTTTTTTAAATTAAACTAGTTTTAATTTAATTAAAATTTAAAATATATCATAATGAAATAGTTAAAAAGGCTTATTTTATGCTTTAAAATACTAAGTATTAAAAAACTAAATTAGAAATAAATAAAAAATGAAAAAGAAAATAAAAATTTGAAAGGTGACCCGACGACCTGACCCGATCCAATCTGACTTATGGCATGCGACCCGACCCAAACCGATCCGACCAAAATTGGTTGGGTCGGTTAAGGTTTGGGTTCTGGTCGGGTTGAACCCGACCCGTGAACACCCTTACTACGAATCATCATATATCATTATTAAAAAAAATTGCTTACGTTTCAACAACGATCTTATAGTCATTATTCGAAAGAGAGCTAATGTTGAATGAATCTCAATATGCATATTGGCAATATCGAACTCTTAACAGAAAAATCAGGTGAAGAGTCTTACGATGAGGTGGAGTCAATGACCCAAAAGGATGACGATGCATAGAATTAGATGAATACAACAAATTAAAATGTATAATTACGACATCATTCTTGAAAGAAAAGTTATTACAATTTTTTTTTACAAACATCAATGTCATACACTACAAGAATACTATGTTTAGCGATGGATATACCCGTCGAAAAATCAACGTTGAACCGTCACAGTAGAAATAATGGTAACCTATTTGCAACGAGGAAAAGTTGTCACTATAAACGGTGATTTATTCTCATCGCTAAGTCATCCATAAGACGCTAAATCGGCGACATCTCTCTCTAAATTATCTTTTTTTATTTTTTTTAAATGATGCTTTATGTTGCTAATTCATTCGTAAATCGTTATTGGTTTGTCATTAGAACCGTCAATATCCCGTCTTTACAATGAGGAGGGCCGACTGACGGATAGGAGGAAGTAGGGGTGACGATCAAAGAAGTGATGATGAGGAGGAGAACCTAGTGGCGGTTGGCGGTGAAACGTCGGCTACATACTTGGTAGACGACAACGAGGAGGGGAGAAGAAGTAATGAGAGAGAATAAAAGAGATATAGGGGAAGAATTTAGGGTACTAAAATTAGCAACGGATCAAAGTGATGCTAATTTCTTATTGTTTCGTCGCTAATTTTCAGTTTTTTTCAAAAAATATTTAATCTTTAGCGACAAAAATTTCCATAGATGCTTTGCCACTAACAGCGACGAAAAAATAGATATGTTGGTAAACCATCGTTAATCATATATTTTAAAAAAATAAAGTTCATTTTTTTTGTCTGTCATTAGTTCGTCTCAAAATTGTAAATATTAGTGACGATTTGGTTTGTCATTATTTTCTTGTCGCAAAAATATATTATTCTTATAGTGATAAAAGTGAGTTGCATGTTTTCGTTTCTTCCTCAAAAGAAGAAACAACTAGAGAATGTGGAACATTAAGAAAAATATTAGTGGATTCCAAAATAGTATGAGAAGAAGGATAAACAATCTCAGAAAGACGAATAATGAATGATGATGACAAACGATCAACATATGTGATTATGTAAAATTAGATGGTATATGCATTTCGTAGCAATGATAATTAGTGGACAAAAAATTCATCGATATTTGAAAGCTCGAATAGGTCATCAATTTATAAGTTCATTATTTGATGTTATGGGAGAAAAATCAACGGGAACCCAAACTATTTATTAGAAAAAAAGAAATGTCAATGGAATGCAAAATTATAAAAGGAATATCAGACTTGACTATCAACGGGACTGGAGATTCAAAATATCATCGAATGATGACTTATTGAACTCTACCAAATGAAAGCTATCACATACAGAAAATCGAGTGAATCATGCAAATTGGAAGCAATCTTCAAATTTATGACAAGAAACTGGAAAACAATTTTCGAATTAGATCGTAATGGAGTAACAAAAGAAAAATTATGACTATTCGATAGCATATGTGAAATTGAATATTTCAACAAAACATGACTAGATGGACTATTTGGATACAACTCATTTTGAAGAGCTTCATAATAGACATCATTAACAATTCATACTTGCGGTGTCACATTTCACATCTAAATTCAAAGCGAAGGGAATTAACAAATTGTAAAATAATAACTCAAAATATTTTTTATCATAATATTTTTTGGCATTCTTAATTATTTACATGTATTCTTTAAATCATAGAATTTTGTTGTAGATTTAAGCAATCATCTAAAAGTTTATTTTGAGATTGAGTAGGAGCATATTAATTTTTTAGGACATGTTTCACCTCATCACAAATAAATTGAAGGAAAGTCTTGACTTTTTCTATTATGTACATCGTGCAAATAATGTTTTGTAAAGTTTTCAAGTTTCATTTTGGCTAGATGAATATGATACTCATTAGACATATTATACCAATTGAAAGAATTGTATAATTTATCTAACCAATCAAGGAATATCGTAGGACCAAATGTATCATCAGAGAATGATGCCTCTATGATTTGACGAGGAACATCAATCTATGGTGGATAATAACCATGAAATGGAGAACCATGTAAAGGTAAATTATGTCGGGGAAGGGCATGTAGAGGATCATATGGTGAGGGACTTTGAATCAAGTGAAAATCATAATTATGTGTGATGATTTGTAATTTCATGATAATTATTGAATGATGTTTTTATATGACAACTGATACATATAAAAAGTGTCATACATTTCATATCATTTACCATATTATTTTATACATTCTATGTATGATGCATATTTATTTAGCATCAAACTGTATAAAGAGTCGATGATCTGAATTGGGCACTATGCTTCAACATTTTAGGAAGAATAAACTATACAAAATTATGCTGCATAGTTATTTTGTAGGTATGGTTGTCCTCAAGTCATAAGTTGTCGGCCATTGATCTTGGCTATTTTATTTTGCTTCTACTAGTGTTTTTTTTAATGCCAAGTTATTTTATTTTTTCGTATTACAAATTATTATTTTTTAAATTTTCATCATCCATCGAATTAGTGAGTTTTATTGAAATTCATTAATATTTTAAATTTTCTAATAATCTAAATTATTATCATATTATAATATAGATAGTCCTCCGATAGAAGATGTGTATTACCCAAAGGTGTAAGATAATGTGCAACTGCAACTCTTTAATTTCTCGGATTAAATGTGAATATTTTCCCAACTTTTACTTCCTATTTTTTCCTTTTTCTTTATCTATATCTGTAATATTATGTAGTTAAAGTTATGATACATTTTCATGATATTTTAATAATTTTCTACTTCTTCTTCATTATTATTATTATTATTATTATTATTATTATTATTATTATTATTATTATTATTATTATTATTATTATTATTATTATTATTATTATTATTATTATTATTATTTTTTTTTTTTTTTTTTTTTTTTTTTTTTTTTATCAAATACTATATGATATTACCAGCAATTTAGGAGAGATGATAATTGATTATAAGTAGAATTCAAATTATCAATTGATTGAAAAAGATACACCAAACATCTTAAATTTAATGCCATATATGATATGTACAAATATTTATCATAAGTGGAGGTTTATGAATCTAGAAAAAAGTAAGTAAATATGTTTGACGCTTGTTTCTTTAATAAAAAAAGTTAAGAATTCAACTAAGAACACATTCATCAAGTAGTATCAAAATCTTCTTGTAAAGAAGTCAAATTCCAATTTCGTGAAATGTAATTATAAATTCCAAATTCCAATTTTAAATTCCCCCAAGCAATTTCCAGATATTTTATAATAAAAAACTATAATATTTTTTCTTACTATTTTGTAATTTTTTTAATTATGGAAATCAGAAAGCAAAAATTTATTTATTTATTTAGCTTCTTAGAAGACATGGCGGCAATTGAATAGCACCTTTTTTTGTTAATAGGTTGTAAACTTGTGGGCTTTTCGTCATTATGGTTTAAGAAATAGAAGAAGCAACACCTTTTTTTTCTTTTTGTTGTCAATGTGTTTTCTTCCTTTCCCTGTTCAGTGTTGCAATCAATTCGTACCATATCAGAGCATTGTTTTCGTTATCAACACATATGCAAATGAGAGTTCTGCAAACTTTTCTATCCGTAAGAGAAAAGACATGCACACATATGCTTAGAGTAACCAAATTGTCTTTGTTTCATCATGTCTCTCCAATGCAAAAATAACAGTCCTTGTTAGGTACCATACAATTAATGGCAGTATATTATAATGTCTAATGATTTCGTTGGTTTATCTATTACTCTCTTTTTATATCATTTTGTTGACTATATGTGAATCATTAGTTTAATTTATGACCTCTTATATTTTCATGCAATGCAACAATAGGTCATGTTTTGGACGTCGACCACAATTGTCAACTACAAGCACTCATCATTGAGGAATATTGTTGAGGGATGATTTAGAGTGTTGTAAGTGAGATTTACAATTTTGAAGTCCTTGCTTAATTATTTGTTATAAAAAGAAAGATTAATTCTCACTCTTTGCAGCATTATACATGATTTCATTAGAACGAAATATACCATAGATAATTTTTATCTACTATTGCAAATCGAATGCTGGAAATTGGAAAGTAATCACAATTGTTCTATAGATTCTGGACGATTGACTTAATGAACTTTGTTTTCTTCATCTTCATTATTATGATGATTTTTCATTTTAATTCTTTAGAACTTTGCATTAAATATCATGAAGTATGTTTTATTTAATACAATTTTATGTAGCTAGTTTATTCTTAATTACCTATTATTTCTTTGGTAAAGAATTCTTATTATTTGTAATCATTTAAATTCAAAAGTAATAAAACTAAGTACATTTCCTTGTATTCATTTTCTAAAATAGAAAATGGAGAGTTATTTTCAATTAAAAAAATAATGTAGAAAATGAAAAGTTGAAACCAAGTATGTATTTTAATTTTCTAAAATAATGAACAACTGGAAATAAAAAATAATGAAAAATAAAAAAAATGTTTTTTTTATACTAATTCGATTCAAAATGTTCAATAATTTCGACCAAAGTGATTTCATGGAAAATTGTGATCTTGTTGTTGGCCTCGATGTGATTTCGTAGCTAGTAGCCCAACCTCCTCAAAAAGCTTGATTGGTCGAGCCTTAGATCGCTATGGCATCAAGTCGAGCCTTAAATCGCTATGGCGTCAAGCTTCTTTGGCCACCTCTGGTGAAGTAACTTCTGAATGGTGGCTACAACTTTATATTATCTCCTTCATATTACGAGTGAGGTTTGGTAATGCAATAAAACGAATATGATCCTAATTAAAAATTTTAATCAAATAATCGATAATTTATTTGAATTACTTCATACCAAATGGATCCTAAAAGATTTCAAAAAACTCGAGTGATATATTTTCCGTGAAGATTTGGAAACATGGTTTAGAAATTATCAACAAGAGGACATGTCGAGCTGAGCTCCTTTATATGTTGATCATATCAGTTTCAACATAGTTGAGGCATCCATTTTCCTCATGTAGGGAGTGTTTTTTCCTCTCAACATTTGATTGTGTAGTCTGATCAAGATTATCCAGTTTCAATGTAATAAATATTGAAGATTTATTCTCGCATGATAAATCTTTCGTTCAGCTAAACGGAGGATGTTCTAGTTAGTAGGTATAGAGTGTTAACAAATGAAAACTTTGATTGGTCATGCATTTGGATATTACAATTAGAATAACAAATTGAGTGCATACCAATATCCCCTTGTATGTTTAATAGCTCATAATATTCCTGAGATATCACCTTTGTCAAGCTTTAGTGAGAGAAGCAAGTTTCAGTTTGAAGGGTTGTTGTCTTGAGTTCACCAGTTCTTGTCTATCATGTACATTCCAAAATATCTAATTACATATCATTTCAATCTTGGTTTTCATGTTATTCGCCTTTCCGGAAGGAAGTGGATTGAGGATCATATATATCCCGCATTTGTCGATGATTGGGCAAAAGTCTCGGTTCCATTTATCTAGCATGGGAAGCTCTATGCAAATTCACACATAAATTTAACTTTGATACTAGCGGATATGCATTTACTTATCCACTTACTTGGATGTTTGGATGCAGAGTCCTTTGTTATACACATTATCCTACCATTAGTTCATATATGGTTTCTCGTGTCCATCGGCGCAACTTAATGTACAATAATGATGCTTTGATCGCAAGAAGGTCTGGTAAATATTACAAATTTGCTGATTTACGGAGCCAATCATTTGGTTTCTCATTTTACCAAGTATCAGACATTATGACAAGGATCAAATAAGTGTAGCATCTTTGCTCACTCAGATAATAAAAAATGTCAATGATTTGCGGAGTTATTTTATGCATGAGAAATACTAACATGATATGCAACATCTCTCATACAGTCATACCTTAAATTTTCCTATTCTCTTAATATATTTATAATTTAACATATCCGGATATTTGGCTTTCTGTGAGTCGTCTTTTAGGCAAGCTTCTCTCTGTTTACTTTTTAGGATGATTCTTAGGCAAACTTATATGCAGAAAATTGCCTTTTGAACTTATTTAGTACTTGATATGTTTTATTCTCTCTCTCTCCACTCCTCCACCCTCTTTTTTTCTACGGCATTTGGTTATCTCGCTTCAAGATATTTTACTATTTATTCTTTAGTTGGTTATATGGCTTGGTTGGATCTTGTGCTCATATTGTAGTGGTGAACTCATCATGGACGAGATCTCATATTGAAAACTGTGGAAGATACTTGAGCGTACTAAGAGAGTGTACCCAAGCTTGTCAATATCGAGAGTTTAAGTAAACTCATTTTCACTCTCGTGAATTTGTAACATAGATTTTACGTTCCAAATAAGTTTATTATAAAATGATTAACATGTTATGGAACACAAAATAAATATTGATAGCTTATATCATATAAACATTGATATATTCTCTTATGATGATAAAAACATAAATTCTCATTAATCTAAACTCTTAACAATACAATCACTCATTCAAATATTCAAATACTTGAGTTCAACAATCAAAATTTTGATAATAATAATTTTATTACAGTTAACATTATTCACATGTCATAATTAAAAAATATAACATACTAACTATATTAATTTGGTCACAAGGTCGTATAACTCCTACGGTTAGGATTCAATATGCAAAAAAATAGATTTTGATTTAGGTTGTGTTTGGCACATACAAAAATAGCGGTTGGGATAGAGGTTAGCGGTTGCACCGTTAAGCAAATTATTTGGTGAAGCAATTTTGACAATAGTGTTTGACGGTTAATTAGAGGTTCTCCGTAGGCTAACTTGATTAATATTTAGAGGGTAGAGGATAGAGGGAAAGCTTTTTATTCCAAATTTATCCTTTTTCAACATACACTATATAAATTTTATTATAATTAAGATAAATTCTTATTGTCATTTATAATAATTATTTATATTATTTCTAAAATTGAAGCTATAATTTATAAAATATATTTTCTTTTGCTAGAATTTTATTATTTGAATAATTATTTACATAAAATTTTTCAATGTAAAATAAATATAATATATATACATATAATCTTCAAGGTGACAAAAATAAAAAAAATAGTTATTGCATTACAATAAAAATATTCAAACGCATATAATATTAAATTTTCATAATTTATTACCTCATGTCCATTTACGCCATTTTATACAAATAAAGATATTCAACTGCTAAATTTATCAAACACTTATTTATCAATTTTTTAATTAAACTTTTAAACTCTAATCGCTATCCGCTAATCGCTATATATTGATTAACCCACTATTCATCATTAAAACCGCTATCCCCTTGTCAACCGCTCAATTAGCCAAACAGAGTCTTAAAATGAAAGGAAAAGATAATATATCACAATTAGCTCCTTATTAAGAATCAACGAATCATAATTTCATGTTATGATTCAAGAAGAATTGAGACTTTTTCGGATTAATAGACCATAAATATGCATATGTGACATATATTTCTCTTTTTTTTATCTAAAATTACTTCTTGAATCCTAATTTTTTGTCAAAAAATTAATATTGTGAATCCCAGTGAACTCTACGATTTCAACAATTTCAACGAGTCAATTCGCGAGTCAACTGAGTCTATCATGAAATATGATTCTACTGTGATTTAATTTGTTTCTATGGGGTAATCTTACATGTTTACGATTTAGTTATTGATATTGATAAGCTTGAGTGTACCCTCCTTGTGATACTTCTTCTCTTCAGGTATAACTACATGAGTTTCATTTGATTTATTTCCTCAGGGGTATCATTCAAAATGACTCAAAAAAAAGGAATGTGCTAGTAGATACATCTGTTAGAAAGACCAAGAAAGAATTCTGATTTTATATTTGTTTTTAAATTTTGTCCATAGAAGGTGATACTTGTGAATCTTGGATGCATGCAAATTATCTCATATGTTTTCTCAAAAAATTATCTCATATGTCTCATTATTAATTGCTTTCTTTATCAGGCCATGATCTTCAACTTGGTGCATAAGATATTAAAAAATCTAGATCATGACTTCGTAGCCAAAACTTCATTTTTTTGGTAGTTGTCGAAATAAGAAGGATAAAGGAACATCACAAAAGTTCAAAGATAGATCCAGAGAACTAAACATGGAACAATATTCGAATTCCACAAGGATGTCAAGTACAGGTGGTCATTTTGTTGCTCTCTAGTTTATTCTTTTTTTAGTGTCCTAGTGTCCAGTTGTTGGTTTTAGTAATGTTTATTTACTAGTTATCTTGAATTTCTCTTTGAGTTACCTTCCATCTTGAAATAGAAGTAAATTATATGTGGTTTGATAAAAATGACTATAGACTATAAGCAATATTGAAACAGAAAAATGAAGTAAATGTTGGTGTAGAGTACCACTACTCTACACTTGATATAGAGCACCATTTTGTCACCTTATTAATTCAAGGTTTATTCACTATAAGGAAACACTCCATTTAACTCATGAGATGGAATGATGCATAGACAACTCAAATAAGAAAGACAAAAAGATTTTGATCGTTAAATCAATTCATTAAATAAAAGGCTTGATGGTAGCCATCAGATTATTAATGATCAAACTTTATTTACCTCATGAGAGAAATTTGATTGAATAGTAAAAATGATGTGTTACATCAAATGTCAACGAAATAACTATTATAAGCATCAAAACTCCTTCGTAATCTAAGATTTCAATAGATATATCTATGGTGGATAAATTCGCTGAGTGGATTCAAAACAAAAATATGATAAGGCCGAGTTATGAAAATGTATTGCTAATCGCAAGTACATGTTTTGTTTGTTTTACAATCCCAACTATGGGAATCTGATGTTTCTTTTTCTAGTTGTTGTCCACTTTCTGCATCTTTTGTTGAAGAAGACCCTTGTAGTCAATCAAGTATGACTACAGGATGAGTCAACTTTATTCATGGTTGTTTACACAAGTTTTAAGTATAGCTGCGACCATGTTGGAAGTGTTGCATTTTCTGCATCCGTAGTTTGTACCTTTGGCAAGTATACAAAATTCTTGTGTTTCAAGTTTTTTTCAATATTCAGATGCATTTACTTTACTCTTGTGCTCAAATAGTGACTTATTACAGCTCTTCGGAGGTGACATTGCGGGATTACATTCTATTCTATGATTAATGAATATTTTGGCCTCGTTTGGTTGGGAATAAGACGTGGATTAAGATCTTATTCTCCATTTTTTTATAAAATGACTTAAAACTTTTTTGGTGGGCTCCACTACATTAAATGTTGGCATAGAGAAAAAGATGAGACTATTGTATTCGAAGTCTGCTCAGGAATAAAATAATCTCAATGGATTAAGACTTTGAGAATGCATGTTGGATTAAAATGCTATAATCCATGTACAATACTTTTTCAACCAAATGAGGTCAAAGGGTTTAGTGTTGTGGAATACATGGTGGCTGGTGTATTCCAATTGGTAAGTAAAATCCAAACACCAAAATATTCCTTGGATACAACACGTCGATTCCTAGTGACCTCGATTTCTCTTGCAGCACATAAATCAGCAGGTCCAAAGATGGATATAGTTCTAGATGAACATGGGCAACAGACGAGATACCTTGTTTCTAACGTAGAAGAATATAGAGAGGCAATCCTGAAAATCCTGCACATGCTAGGGACAGATAAGCTTTTAGTGGCTGTAGTCGCTCGGCAGATAAGCTTTTGAATGAGAGATTCTACAAGGACTTCAAAACTATAGTCCGTGATGTCATTTCTTGATTCTAGGGCTCATTAATCTAACTCCATTGTTTCTGCACCATCCCATTCAAACAACATAAGTGTCATGTCTAGCAGCTCGCAATATTGTCTTCCTTCATAGACACACAAGTGAGAACCCCAGCAAAGGGTGATAGCTGGTGGACAGCATTGTGAGCTACATATAATACCAAATAATAAGGCAGGATCCACAAATCATGTTTTTCCTCCTTTTGTCCTTCTAGTATAGTATATATTGGTGTATCTTCTTGATGGTATCATATGTTTGCTGCAACAGTTTCATATATATGATATCCTTTTCTCATGTACAACCTTGCAGATTACTAGAATAAAATTTGCTTAGATAGAATTTGTTTATGATAACCATACGATAGATAGCAGCAGTTGGCAATTGTATAAATAAATCTTGCATCAATTAACAAACTAAGGCTTTTCCTTTGAGACTTTTCTTCTTCTCTATTTTCACATGGTATCAGAGTGGAATGATCCATCTCTCTAGAAATACGAAACACTAGATCTAAATAGATGTACTTTTGCAATTAGTTTGTAGCAAAAGGTGACGATACTATTTCCGCTCCCTCTCCGTCTTGTGATTGCATAAGTTTCTTAGTCTAAGATCAGTCCTCGGTGCCTTTTGACGTATTTCAAAATGCCAGAATCATCTTCTTCAAGTTCGAAGGTTATTGATAAGTTGTCCAGCAATATATCAATCGTGTATTCTCTAAATTCATTTGATAATCTAGGGAATATGTTGGTGTCTTCTTTGCCAAATGGTACTAATTACCTTCCTTGGTCCCGGGCTATGTGCAACGCATTGAAAGCAAAGAATAAACTGGGTTTCATTGATGACACCATTCTTAAGCCATCAATAAAAGAACCAACAGCTGAGTCATGGGAAATTTGTAACTCCATGATTATAGCATGGATCTTCAATTCACTCGAGAAGGATCTTCAAGCGAGTGTGGTGTATTATGAGGATGCAAAGTCATTATGGGATTATCTAAGAGAAAGATTCTCTCAAGCGAATGACACGATAATTCACCGACTTAAAACAAACATATGTTTGTTGAAGCAGGAAGGCAAGACTCTGGCTAAATACTTCACCAAACTGAAATGTCTATGGGATAAATTGGGAAACCTTGCATATGCACATGCCAAGGATACATCTGCAATATCATGGCCAAATTCGCTAGTCAACAGGAAAAGGAGGAAGCTCACCAATTTTTTATGGGCTTAAATCCTGAGATATTTGGTTTGGTAAGGTCAAATATACTTAGTTCAAAATCATTACCAACTTTAAGCAAAATGTACACTTTAATCATACATGAAGAACAACAAAGGAAGTCTTTTATGAATGCTAATGCTCATGTAGCAAACGTCCACATTGTGAACATTATGGGAGAGAAGGTCATCTAATGGCACCATGTTGGCAACTTCATGGTTATCCTGCCAAATGGAAATCACTTAAGAAGAACAAATGTAAGAAGGTAAATCCTCCTGCCCCTCATAAACAGATTGGAAATATTGCAGCACATGTCACACTTCCTGCCATGGAGAATTGTGAGGTGACATCCAACGCTTTGGCCAATCTTTCCCCTGCACAAATTCAAAGATTAATGAATATTATTGGACCTGATGAAAAGATTGCTGAATAAATATCTTGTAAAGGTCTAATTCCTATTTCTTTTGTTGATAATTGGATCATCGATACTGGTGCTTCTTTTGATTTGATCGGTTCAATGGATAGCTTATGAATCCATGCCCTGCAAATTTCTTGATTACTATACCCATGGGAAGTCTATTCGCACCACCAAAACTGGCATGGTGAATCTCGGTGGCAACTTCGCATTAAAAGATGTTCTTGTATTACTTGTTTTTTGCTGCAACTTAAATTTAGTAGCAAAATTAACTGATGACATGGATTGCCAAGTGATATTTTATCCTAATATTTGTCTTATACATGACCGTGCCGAAAAGAGGTTGATTGGACTGGGTGAACATCATCAGGGTGTGTACTACTTAAGACGTGTGACATCCAAAGTTCTTGCAAACCTAGCTTCTTCTTATACTGCAGATGCCACTTCTAAAATTCCTAATGATGCATCATCATTTGTTTGTAAAGATAATTCTGACCTTTGGCACAATAGATTAGGACATTCATCTTATTGTTTTATTTTGAAAAACAACAAATTATCCATTACATGTTCTTCCAACAAGTTCTACGACATTTGTTGTAGAGCTAAGTTAGCCAGAAATAAATTTGCATATAATCTTAATAAAGCCTCTAATATTTTTTATCTTGTCCATTGTGACATATGGGGACCTTATAATACTCCTTCTCTTTCAGGTGTCCATTACTTCTTGACTATTTTTTTATGATTATAGCACAACAACTTGGGTATATTTGATGTGTGCAAAATCTAACACACATCGTTTGCTAATCAATTTTTTTTTCATGGCTCGCACACAGTTTAATAAAGGTATCAAAAAAAATTTCGTACTGATAATGATTTAGAATTCCTTTCAAAACCTTTACAAGAATTTTTTTTAGCAAGGGAACATTCATCAGACCACTTGTGCTTACACGCCCCAACAAAATTGTCATGTTAAACGAAAACACTGACATCTTCTTGATGTCACTTGTGCTCTTGAAACTTCACTACCTCTTAAGTTCTTGGGTGAATGTGTATTATCATCCGCCTATCTCATTAATTACACACCCTTGCCTAAACTTTATGGAAAAAACACCTTATCATTTGTTGTTTGGTAAAGCACCATCTTATGACTTATGAGCACCTTAAGGTTTTTGGATCTCTATGCTATGCTAAAATTCTATCACCATATTCTGATGGAAAATTTGGTGAACTTGCCAAAATATGTATGTTCATTGGTTATCCATATGGAAAGAAAGGTTGGTGACTTTATGATTTAACAACCGAACAAATCTTTTGTGTCTAGGGATGTTAAATTCAATGAAGTTTCCCTTATGCTTCGCAGAACCAAGAACCCGCTTCTACACCCATGAAGATGTTTGTTGATGCAGTCGGATCTCTTGATTCCATATGTTTTCCTCCTTTAGAATCACATGGGTTAAATGAGGAATTACCTCAGAATATTGCCTCTTTGCAAAACTCAGAGCCCTTTATTCCTGAAGCCACCATTGAGTCTTCAACTCCCATACCAACATCTTCTGAATTGCAATCTGTTGAACCATCTACTCCCCAACATAAACTTATCAGAAAGCCCCCTCCTTACTTGAAGGACTATGTTTGTCACACTGATTTAAGCATCCCACCCTATGAGTCACCTAGTCTAGTTACCTCTTATACGGTACGACATCCTCTAGAAGCAATTATATCATATGACAAACTCACGATTGCAGGTAAAGCTTATTTGGCTTCACTGGATACTAATAGAGAACCCATAACTTTTTCACAAGCTATGCAGGACTCTTGTTGGCGTGATGCAATGACTGCTGAGCTCGAAGCTTTAAATATTAATGGCACATGGACGCTAGATCCCCTTCCACTTGGTAAGCATCATATTGGTTGCATGTGGATATACAAGATCAAGAGACAAGATGATGGAAGCATAGGGAGATTCAAAGCTCGCCTTGTGGCAAAAGGATTCACTTAGGTGGAAGGATTGGATTTCCATGAAACCTCTGCGCCTGTGGCAAAATTGGTTAGAGTACGATGTCTATTAACTGTTGCAGTCTCTCGCAGATGGTTCATCTATCAAATGAATGTCCACAACACTTTTCTACATGGAGATTTAGATGAGGAGGTATATATGTGTCTTCCTCTTTGTTTTTCAGTTTCCAATCCTAACATTGTTTGTCGTCTCCGAAAATCTTTGTATGGTTTGTGACAAGCTTCTCATAATTAGTTCTCAAAGCTCACTGATGCACAATTAGATTATGGATTCTCTCAGTCTGGAGGAGACCATTCTCCGTTTACATATACTCATGGGCATCTTTTTTTGGCAGTGTTAATATATGTGGATGATTTACTTGTTGCCGGCAACAATGAAGGTTTATGCTCAACCTTTAAAAACTACTTACATTCATGTTTTCATCTTAAAGATTTAGGAACCTTGAAGTACTTCTTGGGCATAGAGATCACTCGAGCATCTACAGACCTTTTTCTATGTCAAAGAAAATATACTTTGGATATTTTATCTGAATATGAACGTAAAACTACAAGATCCTCTCCCTTTCTAATGGAACAACGACATAAACTCGCACTAACTACAGGTAGTAGCATTGCCTTTTAAGAGAGGTATCGTTTGTCGGTTGCCAGGTTGATATACCTCATCGTCACACTACCAGAGCTATGCTACTCAATACATATCCTCTAACAATTTATGCATGTTCCATGATCTCAACATTGGGAGGCAGCGCTATGAGTACTTCGGTATCTCAAAGGGTCTCTGGTAATTGGCATCTTGTTGCAGCCTTCCTTGCCATTAGCATTGATTGTCTATAATGACTCCGATTGGGCGAGTTGTCCACTTACTCATCGTTCCATAACTAGTTATTTTATTACACTAGGAGAGTGTCCTATATCTTGGAAAACTAAAAAGCAGCACACAATTTCATGTTCCTCGACTGAAGTTGCGTATAGTGCATGAGCGCCACAACTAGCAAACTTTTATGGCCTCACACTCTTCTCTCTTCTCTTCAGGTCAGCATCAGCTCTCTGATAGCTATGTGCTGCGGCAACAAATCTGCTCTATAGATTACAACAAATCTTGCGTTCCATGAATGAACTAAACACATTGAGATCCATTGGCATTTCATTCGACATCACATTCAATTAAAAATAATAGCTCCCCATTATCTGTCAACTCAAATGCAACTTGCGGAAATATTCACAAAAGTTTTGGGCAGCCATCACTTCAATTTTCTCTTACGCAAGTTGGGCATTTGCAATCTCCACGCTCCAACTTGAAGGGGTGTATTGGCGTATCTTCTCCATGCTATCATCTATTGCTACAACAGTTTCATATATATGATATCCTCTTCTCATGTAACAACCTTGCATATTACTCTACTTAGATAGAATTTGTTTATGATAACCATATGATAGATAACAGCAACTGGGAGCAATTGTATAAATAAATCCTGCATCAATAAACAAGCTACAGACTTTTCCTTTCATACTTTTCTTCTTCTTTGTTTTCACATTATATGAGACAATCAATTAGTTATATATTTTTGTTTACCTTCCCTAACTCCGAAATTATCTATGGAGTAAATTTCAACAATATTCCCCCCAACTACCCCAACTACTTATATTTAAGACGTCCCTTTACTTTAAAATGTTCCCTATGTAGTCACTATGACCTCCAACAGCCAGTTTCCTCTTTTTCCTGCTGACTCAGTCGTCCATGTAAGTACTTTAAGTAAGTAGTTTTAGTAAAACAATGTCATGACAACATATTCCATGTGTCCAAGTTGCCACATCAGCACAAAAAATTCTATTGGTTGTTATGTTTTTATATATATATTCTTTGTTTAGATATCAAAGAATTATTAAGAAACAATAATTTCAACATTTTCAAAATTGTTTAAGGAAAAAATTAACATATTTTTCATTATCCTTAGATATAAAGAGCGAGCTTAGAATATAAATTCCTCACATGAATAAATAATATGAGAAATTATAAGAAAACCCAAAGGCAAACAATACACTTGATAGAAAAGGAAAGATGTGTTTAACAAGCTCCAGTATATCAAAACACGAAAAGAAAAAAAACAAGCTTGAATCAACTCAAAATGTCATACAACACAACAGCTAATAAGTCACAAAAATTTATATCTCAATGAGGCCAAACATTTTAGCGTGCAACAAAAGAGTGATTAAAGTAGCAAAAACAAAGAAAAAATATTGCCTTATAAGAAGTCCTAAAGTATTGATGTTATCTTACAATCTATTATATAGAAAACTAAATTACAACATAAGAAATGTTATATTTATCTTAGCATGCAACTTATAAGTGCATAATTTGGCACCAAAATGTTATAACTAGTCACCAAAATAGTGTTCAATAAAACAACACAAGTCTAGCACCATGAGAAAGTACTCATTAAATTGTTACAAGGTGATATCATATGACCTGAAATCATAATGCTACCACTTGACATGATAGATTTTGACAATACTATGGAGCTTCCAAAATGTTAAGTCTTGACATTTTATTATGAAGCTTCCAAAATGTTAGCTAAAACATGACATTATGTATTTTTCAAAGTGTTGAAATTTGATATGACATCTCATCACATTCCTGTGTCAAAACAGAAGAAAAAACATTGTTGAACCAAATAATAAAGAATAAAAAGGTTTATACGGGAGAATATTGATTATTACAAATTATTTTTTTAATAGAATTGTCAAAACATAATTCAAAAGAAAGAACCTGAAATTAACGTTAAAATTGATCACCCTTTTTTTTGCTTTCACACTAACAAAAAACAACAACTTTGAACTTGATTAAAATCATGCAAACATTTACAAATTAGCTTTAATATGCATGTTACAAATTAACTTTTTTTTCTTTCTTACTAATACAGAATATGCATGTTAAAATGATTGTTAACTTGGGTTGATAAGGTGGATTGTTGTGAAGTGAATTGTTGGAAGGCTTAGATTTCTTTTTCTGCAAAATCAAAATGAATGAAATGATGATAAGAATCAAATATGATGGAGATTCAATGTTGTAATATAAATGGCATAAGATCGTGCACCTCATTTGCACCCTTACTACCTTTGTGGCATATATAGCAGCATTCTCTCTCTTCTCAAGTTCTTTTCTTCTTATTTTTCCTCTTCTTTCCTCTTTTCTTTGATAGTTCTATATATAGGTGGATTTATGGGTACTAATTCTTTCACATTCGATCATTTCTCTATTTCATATATAGGTTGAATAACATGATTATATATTTTCAAATATTTTTCAACACAATAAGGTCCACATACTTCTCAAGCTCCTCATTGTTTTGTAGTACACATGTAGTTGCATGGACCTTTGTAGTATACATGCTTGATTCCCATCTAAAACAAGTACACCAAATTGAATTCATTGTGAGCGAACTTAAACTTTCATACCACTAAAAAATACATCACACATTATTGTCCATCATTTTATCTTATTCAATTTTTAAAAAAAAAACTTAAGGCATAGAAAACAACAATTTATTTCATTGCCTATTTTTTCTTCTAAAGTTTAATCATCATTAATGTGAGAATATTTCCAACATCGCTATGATAGGCTTATCTCTAGAATCTAAAACATACTTGTTAAAGCACTCTGATAATGTTGTTTAATAGCATGTCACATTTTGCATTTGGCGTAAAGTGATGCGTAAATTCACACACGTAAAAATATACTCGGCAAGTATACCGATCGCTCAAGTAATAAAAGTGAGTAAAAGAGTTGTTGATCCCACATAGACTAATGAATTCAAAATTTGAAATCTTATTTGAAAACTTGAAAAGATAAATTTTAATAATTGATTTTTGATAATATAAAATTAACAGATAAGATAAGATAGATAGAAGATAAAAGATAAAATTTAGGTTTTTAAAAGATAAAAAGATAAATAAATTCGGTTGGGTTGGTTAGGGATAGAATTCTGTTGACCACTGTTATCTTTTGGAATTGATAAAATTATTTAAATATTGGATGGCAGAAGGATTGATTTAAAATTATAAGACTCTGGAAACAGATGACTTAACTACTTTAACAATAATTCAGATTAGGAATACGTGAAAACGTTAGACCCAAAATTTATTACTTTTTAAAATGCATTGAAATCAAATCCTAAATTGCTAGGCTTCTTT
>LTAE01001777.1:0-13332 GCA_001647135.1 Pontederia paniculata | reverse complement strand
GTTGAATGCTTATTCCAGATTTTGCGTAGTTTTGAGGTTCTTTCACCTGAAAATCATTAAAGAGACAACAAATTGGTAGTTTCTGAGTCATAGGTAAAATATAAACAATAAAATACTAAAATGATAAATAAACTTATACTAAATGCCTAAAAATGACATGAAATAGATGCGTGCAACATGTATATTTTTGCTCGCATCATAAAGACATAAAGCAAGCTTGTCTCCAATTCTTACAAAGTCTTTCTCCTTTTGATTCCCTTGCATTTTCTTATTTCTTTTTTAGCTCATCCAAGTAATAAGTCATCTTCTTGACATAGATGCTCTAGCAATATTCCACAATAAATCTTTATATTCTTTACTTTTGAATCCTTCCCACCAAAAATTTGCCCACAAATGCCTTACACACATCCTATGACTAGAAATTGGGAAAACATCTAGTAAGACACTGGATAAGAATTAAAAATTTTATTACGATCAAAATTTTGCTTGATTAAGCATGCAAAATAGTTGTACATATTATATGTCCAATCCAATGAAAAAGTGTTTATAATAGGAAAAAAATAAAATCAATATTACTTAAGAATGCAAAATAGCTATGATGAGTATATTCCTTCTTTACTGGAAAAAGTAAATATAACGCGATAAATTTCATAAAGGTTAAAGAGATAAGAGTTATACCTTTTTGGCGATAAATGTTCAAGAACTCTCGTCATTAATCTCTAAGTCTACTGCGAGATTTTGCAGAAATCAAATCCATGTCCTAGTGTATTTTGGACGTCATAGCATAAACTATCGGAACATACAATCATCTGCATCAGTGTCAATTGCTGAAATCAATCGACCCTCATATGTACTCTTCAAAAAGCATCTGTCAATGCACACTAGTCGCCCACATCCACTCTTGAAAGTGTGTGAGTGTCTTGAGACATATATAGAATCCTACAAGTTCTCCCACATTCCATAACCCTATTATAGTTGTTATAGGGTTCGACATTATCAACTCAGCTTTGTATCAATATAACAACTTGTACTGCTGAGCAAAATTGTAACAACCAAAAAATTTTATTAATTAAAAATTGACCTAATTGATTTAATTTGAAGTTTTAGATTTAATAATAGAGTCCTATTTATTTAAAACGGTACAAAACCCTATAAAATCCCTATAAATATATCCCAAGGTAGAGAAACCCTCTTTTCTCTCTCATAAAGAAACCCTAGCCATCCAGCATTCTCCCCTCTCTCTCTTTTACCAAGTGCAATGAAAGAGATCTCTCCCCTCTCATGATTTTCCCTTTTCTTCTCCCTCTCTTTCTCCAAATCCATGCTAAAATTTCGTTAAGAGAACTTGAATGAGATCAAGGGTTGCGAGTAGATCGAGGAAATGAGGATTGATTGAGCGGGAAGAACGAACGAGCAACTTGACAAGATTAGGTATGTAAGTAGGAGGATCAAATATAGGATCCATCATACGTATAAGATTGCATAGAAGAATAGTATGAACTAAAATGATGATTTTTGATTCATCATGCTAGGTTTATTCTAACAGGAATTGATTATTATCAGAGTTTTTATGTCTAGGATTAGATTAATTAGTTTAAGATTAGGGACAACGACTAATGAAAAAAATATGATGTCAACCTTCATGTAATCGCTTAGATGATGGTATTTTTCGGATCTAATTTATATGAAATGCAATGGATTAAGAGAACGAACAAAGAACAAGAGGAAGAGGAAAAGGGAAAATGGACTTGGTCACTGCCCTGACGAGCATGTTATGGGCCGTGAAGTTGAATAAACAAAAGTTATCGCTTCGATCATGACTATGATGAATTTGTCACAGACGGTGAGGGCGTCATTTGAGTATTACTCCTACAGTCACGACCGTGATGGATTTGTCATGGATCGTGAGAAATTAATGAATGAAAAAGGGCTTCAGTCACGACCGTGATGGAAGATGTCAGGAGCCATGGCGTGGTTGGGAGAATATAGGCATTCGATCACGGTCATCTACCCATAGGTCATGGGTCGTGAATTCTCGATCACGACAGTGGAACAATTGGTCATGAGCCTTGAACTGGAGGAGAAGATTGCGATCACTCAGTCACCACCATGAAAGTCATTGTCACAATCGTGAATTGCTAAGTCACGCCCGTGAAGGATCATATTTTAGCCATGAGTGATATTTCAAAAGTATAGTTTATTAATTATCTTCTGGCATATTCCTCTATATATAATGATATTTTTTTTATTGAACGATTGATGTGTGAGATGCATAATCAAGATTTTCATGATAAGGATCTAAAAATAATGTTGCATGTGATTGAATTGATCCATGAAGTGTATGATTTGGTTCCTGGTGAATTAGACCCTAATTGTGAGGGTAATTAGGTTCTTCTAGGAATACCTAAAAAGGGTTTCATTCCTTTAGGTTCAATTGGATTCGTTCGAAAATAAATGTTTAATTAGGTTCCTTCGAGAATAATTGTTTAACAGATTCTTCACACCTACTAGTCTTAATGACATTTGGGTAAAAGCCAATGACCTCTGTGATTGTTAATGATTCATTAAAATTGATTATTTTAAATTCAACAACTTAGGACAACGAATAGCCTACTGAGTAGAATGGGTCCTAAGTAAACGATAGAATTGGGTTTGAATCAATTGAGTAGAAAGTAGTTGGACATTGTACTATAACAACGTAATTGAGGTTCTTGCAATTGAATACTGAAGTTTTGTAAAGAATGTAAAAAAATAAGAAGGCTAAAATGTAAAGTGAATGGAAAGGGGGAATTATTAATCTTGATATCAGTTTCTTATTATGTCTTGTATATATGATTATTTCTATATATATTTTTACATATTAAACTCATCGCTCATGGGAGAATTGTCTCCCTTGCTTTTGATCCTGTAGGCGATGAACACAACTGATAGGTAATGATATATGATGACACAAATGTTCGTGAATATGGAGACTTGCACATGCTAAGAGTCTAGTCTAGAGTCAATTTAGTTTTTATCAAGTTATGAAATTGTTTTCAATCATGTCTTTTTATTTATGGAACAATGTAACATATTGTTTTATTTGACTAGACTATTTTATGGAGTTTTATTTTTAAAGATTATTGCTGCATTGTTCTGTTTTATTATGTGCCCTTATTATTGATCGTCTTTTTGGTCAAAGTCAAGTCAAAGAAGAATATCATATTATCTCCAAGTCTGCATTCTGCCACATGACGAGATGTAGATTTGGGTCTTTACAACAATCCTCACGAATCATCTTCAAAACTAAGTCTTTGGCTCTCCATGTTATCATTCTATTAACATCCAAACCTATATCTTTTTTTTAATGTGGTCAATGAATCCTTGTAGTTCCCAACTAAGCGCACTTCTAAAATCAGCTTCATATCTTTTGTCCAAATGCTTATATGTTAAATGATAATTTTTTAATAAATTTGGACATGTATGTCTTAGAAAACATAAAGGATGTCATTACTCTTCATCTCTTCAATTAACAATGATTACTTCTATTATCTCTTCAATTAACAATGATTGTTGACTTGATGGATTAAGGGTCAAATTTATATCTTCAATGAACATGTGCCAAATGTACGGATCAATTTTACCACATATATATGCAGTTGAACACATTTCTAGCACTGAAATGTCCCTATCCAATCTTCTTAAATCAGTTTGTCAATCTTTTTCGAGCTCTACCCATAAGAGTTCCTTGAACACTAAGACCTTTCACAACGTCATCAATTTCTTAAATTAACATTTTGATCATATCAAGATTAGGAGAAGATTTCACATCTCCTCCATGATAACCATATAGAATATCGACATTAAAATGCATGTGCATGAAAAACATGCCCGACTCCATTATCTATAAAAATGACAATACATAATATTAAATCAGTAAACATATATAAATTTGTAAAAAAAAATATGCAGAACTAAATATTATTACTAACACATCATTGTTTAATATATAAAAACATCAAAAATTACATACTATCACAAAATAGAAAGATTTTTTTTGCTTACACATCATTTCTAGATTGACAAGTTGCATTAGATACATTAAGCAATCAACAAGTCTTAGACTTGGTGGTCAATTGAATTGGGGAACTAAATAATAATTACCATTGAGAGCATTTTGAGCGTGTTGTAAAAAATATTTTTAATTTTTTTTATAAATGCACTTTTTTTATTTATTTTCTTTATTATAAGAACATGCACTAGGTCTTTGACTTATGTACATTAAATCTGGCAATTTGTTTTACTACTCTAAAAGTTGAGAAGGTAAACTGAGGAGAATAAAATGGCAGATAACATATGTGCAACTTTTTTTACTATACAAGTTAATTGACTCCATTTTTTAATGGACGGTCCTCATTCATGAATGATCTTTTTTAAAATATTTTAAGAATAACTTGAAAGTTAGAAAAGTCAATAAGAGTGTTAAATAACATGATAAAACAATATGTATCCTCGACAAACGTGAAGAACACGACAAACAAAATGAAGAACACAACAAATGTTTCAACACTCTAAGATGTCCAAACTATTGCTACATGTTGGATGAGGGATAATCTTAGGCCACATGCAAAGAGAAAACACATGCAAAGAAAACACATCCACCCTTCTATAGCAGAGAAAACACATGCAAAAAGAGAGGAGAGTTAATATCGTTGTGTGTGTCAACTAAGAGAAAAAAATGGTATTCAGGATTTTGAGGAAGGGATTCAGAATTTTAGAGGGAATCAAAAGAAAGAGATTGTAAAATGTCAAAACATAGTAGTCAATAGGTTCTTTTTGCTGACATGGCAGTTTGAACACATTGCATATTTTGTTGATTATCTCTGATGCTTCTGCGGATTTTCAAGTTAACAAGAAGAAAGTGAGACAAACTATTGAAGGTCATAGGGGATTGCACTATAAACACTTAAAAGTAGTGTTGTAACATTCGGACTAGATCGGTCAATCGGACCGATTTGATCGTGATTTATGAATGGTTCATGATTAACTTAAACCCGACTAGACTATTGAACCGGTCAAACTCAGTCAAAATCTGAATTGAACCGGCCAAACCTAAGTTAGGCTGACCAAACAAACCGATTTTTAGTAAATCAAGGGTTTTTTTTCAAGTTTAAAAATTTTAATATGTAAGTATGCATATGAAATCTGACAATTTCTTTTACTACTCTAAAAGTTGGGAAGGTAAAATGAGAAGAATAAAGATGGTACAAGTTAGTTGACTTCATTTGTTTAATGGATGGTCCTCATTCATAAATGGTCTTTTTTTTACTTTTTAAGAATAACTTGAAAGTTAGAAAAGTCAAGAAGAGTGTTAAATAACATGATAAAAAATGTATCCTTAACAAACATGAAGAACATGACAAATAAAATGAAGAACACAACAAATGTTTCACAGCTTTAAGTTATTCAAACTATTGTTACCTATTGGAGAGGGATAATCTTAGACCGTCCACTCTTTTAGAGCAAAGAAAACACATGCAAAGAGAGAGGAGAGCTAATATCGTTGTGTCGTCAACTAAGAGAGAAAAAAATGCTATTAGGGATTTTGAGGAGGGATTCAGAATTTTGGAGAGGGAATCAAAAGAAAGAGATTATAAAAGGTTAAAATATAGTAGCTAATAGGTGTTTTTTTCGCTGACATGGCAGTTTGGACACATTGCATATCTTGTTGGTATTATTTTATTAAATTTGATTATCTCTTATGCTTATGTGGATGTTCGAGTCGTCAAGAAGAAAGGGAGACTAACTATTGAAGGTCATGGGGATTGCGCTTTGAACACTTAAAAAAATGAAGTCTATTGAACCATTTTGGACCAATCAAACTTAAAAAATAAAGTCTATTGAATCGGTTGGTCGGTTCGATCGTGATCCAGGTTTATAAGTTGTTCACGGGGCAACTTAAACCCAGCTAGCCTATTGAACCATTTTGGAACGATAAAATTCTGTTAAAATCTGGATTGAACCAGCCGAACCCAAGTTGGTCCGACCAGACAAACCATTTTTAATAAATCAAGGGGTTTTTCAAGTTTAAAATTTTAATATGTAAATATGTTGGTGGAGCAACTTGAACTCTAGGACCTCTAGTTTAATCTAGTGAAGATTTTAGCTCTCCATATCCAATAAAGCAATCCAACAGATATGTAGATTTAAAATATATAAATAATTTATATTTACAATTTTATAGCTAAATGTCAATTCCGTAAGATTATTATTTCTTAACAACAAATTCAAGATATTCGTTTCCTTTCAATTTGAAGATAGAGAAAACTAACAATGTAAATTTATTATACTATTATATTTTTTGAAAATTTGTTTTATTTAAATGGTGAAATTTGTTTGACATTTCATTCATTTTTACTATTTTTTATTAGCATATAAAATATATTTATATTAATTTATTATTATCCGATCCAATCATTCGATCTAATTGATTCGATTGGTTCGATCTCATCCGGAGATCTTTTCGAGTCGTTCTCCGGTCCAGATTTTACAATCTTGTTTAAAAGTTGAGGGATGTTTTATGCAAAAAAAAAAAATAGATAAAAGATATCATAAATATAAAATATATAGTTGGGGTATGTGAAATTTACTTATTATTTTTGTTCCTTGAAGATGTTTAATTCAAGCGAGTTCAGGACTCACTTGACATTATTACCAGAAAGAATATTTAATTTTTTATGTTATGTTGAGAATTAATTAGTCAAGTTTCTAATATCAAGATTAACAGTGAAAATAACATGATTAATGTAGTTGCATGATAATTTTTTTCTATTGTCACTTTAAGCAAGAAAAATCTATTTATCATTTCACCTCAATCCACATTAATTGCATGATAAATTATTTTTGTATGAGAGTTTATCATGGTTATTTTGATGGGTTTAGCGCTCCCAAAAGGTTAACATGTACATTAATTCAGATAATTTTTAAATTAGAAATCTAAATATGACTTTCTTCTTGCAATCCTAGTTTCTAAAATATAGTTTATTAACTCATCTACTTAAAAAACTTTTGTTGAGTGACACTAAGTTTAAACTCTTTCAAATATCTTCTAAGAGTTTCTCAAGTTTTTCAGTCAGATGATTAATTCATTTACTTAAATTTTAATGGAACAAAAATAGCTTCCCGTCTTGACATTATATTGATGAAACTAGAAAAATCAAATAAAAATAACATGGAAAATATGAACTATACATATTGTAGAAAATGAAACGATTTTAACATAAAAAAATTTCAACACTCCCAATTTTTCAACAAGGCCTAAAACATTTCAAATGGGCACCTTTTGTAAACCAAACAAAGAGATTTGTTTTCCTACCTCTTCTTATCCTTTCTAATCCCTTTTTTATCTTTCGGGATCATTTGGTTCGGGGTTAAGTTTAAGAAGAATATGTAAGGAAATAAAATATTCTTGTGTATATTCCAAATATCAATTATATTTTTATTCTACCTAGTATTTGGATTGATATGAATAAACTTTTAAAATATATTATACTAGAATCAAACAATATAAATTATATTAATAATATAAACTTAATCATAAATAAAAATTTATTTATTTCATTTATAATTATATATTTAATTAGTTATTATTTATGGTAATATAGTAATTAATTATTTTTATTAATTAATGATATTATATAATTTCATATTAATAAATAATAAAATGTATTAATGATATATATTGAATAATAAATCTTATTTTTTTATTTAATTTATACTTATAAATTTAATTATTTACTATTTATGGTACTATAATAAATAATCTTTATTTAATTAATTAATATTGTTTAATAATATAATATTATTTACATTATCACATAGTATAAATTAATTGGATGTCTAATTATAAATACATTTTATAATTGGTGATTAAAATAAATAATATAAAATAAATATAATATCATGTGTATAAAAATAAAAAAATAAAATATGATTAAAAAGAAAAAAAGTGAAATAAAAGATATTCTTGCTTTTGAGAAGAATAAAAAAATAGAATATGTAATAAAAATAGATGATTTCACGATCTTCGATGCAGCTTTAAAAAAATAAATATTATTTTATTTTTACAAGTGTTTGACTTTATTCTCAAAATAAGAGATATTCTCTTATTTATTTCTGAACGAAACGACACCACATTTATTCAAGATTTGACTACAAACTTTTTTAGTATGTCATTTGGCATTTGCATTAAAAGTATAAGCTTTTGTATTTCTTCCATCCATAACCTTTTATCTTTTGTAGATTCAAAAAATATTAATTAACAGTTTTAACCTTACACAACATTTTATTTAACGTTATCTAATTTTAACTTTAATATTCCATAAGTACATAAATTTATGCAAAACTAAATTTTTTGTGACATAATATTCATTAAGTCCATGAATTTGTTTAGGTCTAGTGCGTAGATTAATATATTTTGGATCATATATGTTCATTGCTTCTAGAGAGTTAACTAATAGGATTAATAAAATTTGCTTATTGAAAATACGAAATAAACATAAAAAAATAAATCAAATTAAATAAATTATTATTTGCATTTATCTAATATTGATAAATACTAATAATTTATTTTTGGGCCAACTTATCAAACGGGCTTATTGGGCCTAACCGGTAGGTACATGATATCTGCAATCCAAACGAGCGAAGTATAAAAAGGGCTCGTTCGAGTTGGACGTTCCAGAGGAAAACCTAAACCTTGCAGCAACGCGGCGGCTCTTGCGCTTCCCTCTCCGTCGCCTCGAGAGAGCTTTTGATCCAAGATGAAGGTTTTCCTCACGATTTCTAATCAACTTTACTATTCGTTTAACGTGTTTCTTCGAGTTTAGGGTTTATATTGAGTAGTAGTTGTTTTATTGATCGTTTTTTTGTGTGTTTTTATTTCCAGTTCAATATCGCGAATCCAACCACCGGGTGCCAGAAGAAGCTTGAAATAGATGACGATCAGAAACTGTAAGTTTGGATTTATTTTTTTATGTTTTAAGATTTCTTTATGTATGTTTGTTTCAAACTTGCTTGTGAATGTAATCGATTTCTAGCCTTTGTTGCCGTTCATGGTATGCATTTATGTCGAGATATTTAGTAGTAATTTCAAATATCGTTGTTTGCTTGTGGTCGTTGTTTGAGTGGTTGTATGAGTGCCATTGATCCCAAGATCCTATAACGAGATGGTTGTGAGAACATATTTGCATTGGTGTCTGAACGTGGTTAAAGTATAGTTTTTTTGTTCTAACAAGGTTTTCATGTTATTACATTCATAACTGTCGTATATTTTTTTCTTACATAATTGATTATTTGATTCTTTGATCATGGGGTTTATTAACAATGCTCAGTATGCTTGTGTTTTAACTTTATGATTTGGTGATGTTATGCATGAAGGACACCGTGAAATGCTTTGAATTTTTGGTATATGAATTTCTAATGTGATTAATGATAGTAAACAGGAACTGGTTGCCCAATTCCTTTGGAAAGGGAAAAAAGGATAAATGGGAGTTCAATGTTCTGGTTACCAGTATAAATGAATTAGAGTTCAAGTTTTTCTTTTAAATTATTTTCTAGTTCTGATAAATGAGAAGGATTTTAATCTCCTTTCAAAAAAAGAAGGCTTTTTAATTGTCAACATCAAATTTATCTATTAATGTATTTTGGTATATGAATTTCTAATGTGATTAATGATAGTAAACAGGAACTGGTTGCCCAATTCCTTTGGAAAGGGAAAAAAGGATAAATGGGAGTTCAATGTTCTGGTACCAGTATAAATGAATTAGAGTTCAAGTTTTTCTTTTAAATTATTTTCTAGTTCTGATAAATGATAAGGATTTTAATCTCCTTTCAAAAAAGAAGGCTTTTTAATCATCAACATCAAATTTATCTATTAATGTCAATGTTGTCAATACAAAAACAGTCAATTAGATTATCCAGCTATCCTGGCACATTATCTTGTTATGTGGAGATACTCGTCTCCCTGTTTATGATTTTGTTTTATTTTGAATGCTATTTTGCTTGTGGGATTTAAGTATGATGGCTCTGTTTCTTCTATTATCTTTATTTCTTTAGATGTTAATATATCTTCATTTCAAATGATGAATGCAGTGGTTTATTATATCTTTTTCTTCTCTGGCATTGTTTTAAATTTAGTTCTTCTGCTCAGTCTAATGCTGAGTGTTGAATATTAATCTATTATATACTTATTCACATTCTTCAGTCGAGCATTTTATGACAAAAGGATATCTCAGGAAGTAAGCGGAGATGCTCTTGGTGAGGTATGTTCATATTGTGAAAGTGATTTGCTCTTCATGTTCTGATCCAGCTAAATGTTTCCCCAAAATAAAGCATTAACATCTTTTTTTTTTGCACAGGAGTTCAAGGGTTATGTTTTCAAAATCATGGGTGGTTGTGACAAACAAGGTTTTCCTATGAAGCAGGGTGTGTTAACTCCTGGCCGTGTCCGCCTACTGCTACATAGAGGTAAGATTCTATTGCTTTTCCTGGTTGTGAACAGCATGTTAATTCCTGTTTTTGTGTTAGAAGAATAGTGTCAAAGCTTGTTTTCAGAAGCATTATGTTTAGAATGACCTTTCACTCTTCCCCTTGTATAATTTTTGTATTTATTTTATTGAAATATTTGTTTTATAGGGACTCCATGCTTCCGCGGTTATGGAAGGCGCAATGGAGAGCGCAGGAGGAAGTCTGTCCGTGGTTGCATTGTCAGTCCTGATCTTTCTGTCCTGAACTTGGTCATTGTGAAGAAGGGTGATAATGATCTTCCAGGATTAACTGATGTTGAGAAGCCTAGAATGAGAGGGCCAAAGAGGGCTTCAAAGATCAGAAAGCTTTTCAACCTCTCCAAGGAGGATGATGTCCGCAAGTATGTAAACACTTACAGGAGGACGTTCACTACCAAATCAGGTACCTTTTCTTGATTGATTGGCTGAAATACTTTGGTGCTTAGACTATTAGTTATACGCAAATATTATTGCAGCATTTGATGAATGCTTTTTTCATAATTTTTTTCATGTTTTTATTTCTTCTGGTTTCTGTGATTTTGGGCAGCTGTGATTTTGTATTTTGTTCTCCTAGAGTTTCTTAACTAGAAAGTGAGTATGACTTGGGCTCAATTATTAGTTTGTTTTTTTATTTTGCTATTTGTTTCGGGCGCATCTGAATAATCTTGAAGTTTATGTGAATATACTTTGAAGGATTTTTAGGCAGATGTGATTTTGTAAAATGTTTTCCTGGAGTTGCTCAACTAGAGGTAATTGACCATGACATGAACTCAATTGTCTATTTATTCATGGCAGGCAAGAAGTGCAGCAAGGCGCCCAAGATCCAGAGGCTCGTCACACCTCTCACCCTTCAAAGGAAGCGCTCCAGACTTGCTGAGAAGAAGAAGAGGATTTCCAAGGCGAAGTCCGAAGCTGCAGAGTATCAGAAGCTTCTTGCCTCCAGATTGAAGGAACAGCGTGACCGCAGGAGCGAGAGCTTGGCCAAGAGGAGATCCAAGCTTTCTGCTGCCTCTAAGCCATCGGTCACAGCTTGAAAACCTTGTTTCTAAAATATGAAGAGTAGGTATTAAGTGGGAGAAGTTTCTATCCAGACAATTTCACTTTTAAAATTTCTGTTCAATTTTGTTGGAACTTGTATGGACAAAGTAGCTATTCCCAATCTTCAATTTTGGATCCTCCTTTTTTAAGACTTATGCGGGCACTCAAACCCTAATGGTTTAATGTGAAGCTGAACATTAAATTATAGTTTTCGCAGGCTGAGGATTTTAAATGTGATGTTTATTGTCAACAGTAGTTTAATTTTATTCAATTGAAATATTCGTAAGTGACATTGAAAAACGATGTCCCTTGAATGGTTGTAAGTAGTTTTGATTAGTTTTTCCATCCTGTCCTTTTATTGTCAAGCTTAAAGTTTTGGAAGAATTTGACATGTTACTCGATTATAGAGATTTTCTTAAATTAAAACATGATGTTTTATTAAATCTATGTTTTGTTTATTTTTGCCTTTGCAACAAATGCTACTCTTAAAATTTGGAAATTTTAATGTTTTGGCGTAAGTCTGTTTGCAGGAAGTTATTTAGGTATTATCTCTACTCCATAATAATTTTAACCGATTCTACTGGTCCAAATCCATCCAAATCATCCACTTGCTTTGGGTATTGAACTAGAGAAAAACATTCAAGCTAACACTAGTCAAATTGATTTGTCATGATAGATTTATGGTCCCACTTATTCTTTTAGAAAATCTACAATTACTTTCAAATATGTTTTTCAACCTAAAACAATTTTTTAGCTCTTATTTGTTAAGTGTCGATTAATATCTTACGATTGTATAAGATAATTTACATGATATTTAATTATTTAATTTAAAATTTTTGATCTCTTCATATTATATCGATTGACTATAATTTTTATACTGATAATTTAAAGAGGAATATTAGGGTGCATACACAATATTTGTATGCACCATGCGATCAAAGCTTTTGGATCGTCGGATTAACAGAAGTGTGGTTCGACGCTCCTGATTTAATACTTTAGTTCATTAGTAAATCTTAAAAAAAACCGGTGTTTTCTGTTCCAAAATAACCGATTCATCTATAAAAAAAAACCAACAATTGTTTCCTCCAAAAAAACGGCGACCTCTCTTCCCTGGCCGCCTCTCCTCTTTCCCCGACGCCTCTCCTCCATCACCTCTTCTTGCTGCAAGCGGTAGGTCTTCATGTCGCCTCTTCCAAAAAATCAGCAACACCTCTTCTCTTCTTGCTGCTCAAGGTTTCTCTTTCAAAAGAAATGATTCATCTGCTTTCTCTTTCAAAAGAAATGACTCATCCGTAAAGAAAAAACCAGCAGCCGTCTCCTCCAAAAAGAATTTGTCTCCTCCAAAAAAAGACGCCTCTTCTTACTACACGGCGGTAAGTCTTCCACGATGCTCAATCTCTTTCCCTCAAAAAAATGGTGAGCCCTAATTTTTTTCCAAATTTAGGATCTTTCAAGAGTTGTTTTCGCTTCAATCCGATCATCGTTGTTGTTGGTATTTTTCTCATATTGTGGGATAATTCCTCGGATGGAACTTTGAACTTTTGATTCTTCATGCTACTGGTATTTTTTTCTTGCTTCCAGTATTTTATTAACTAAAATTTTCTCTTCCGGGTAGATCTGCAAAAGTTTCGATTTTTTTTCACGAGTTGCTTTTTTTTAATCTTTCCTATCTCGTCTTCTCCTTGTACCGAAAAATTAGCCCATGGGTGCCGATCTCCTCTGGTTATTTCTCCCTGATTACTATTTTTTAGCA
>LTAE01001776.1:0-30734 GCA_001647135.1 Pontederia paniculata | reverse complement strand
CTCTCTCTCTCTCTCTCTCTCTCTCTCTCTCTCTCTCTCTCTCTCCCCTGTGTCCGATGTATATATTTTTTCCATTTTCAGTTAATCCGTTCTTATTTTTTGAGTTTGGTGGATCTTCCAAATCCAAAGTGGCTGCTGGTCCCGCCACCAACTACTCCCACCTTGTCGCAATCCTCCTTGACGTGGTAAGAGTCGTCGTGCGTATTATGCCCCCCTCCTCTTCTGCAGCTCCAGACATAAGCAATTCAAACCTCCATCCCCTGCGACCTCGTCCCAGCCTCGTCGCTCCTCTTTGCCCTGGTCCAATCCAAAGGCCTTCTACTTGAGTCCGCCATTGGCAGCCCCCTCACAGCTCTGCAGAATCCTTGCTGCAAATGGCGGCGCAAAATTCATTCGCCTTGATCATGTTCCTCGGGCTCGTCGTCGCGTCTGCGACAGCGCAGTCGGATAGCTGCAATGCTGTCGTCCCTGCTTCCCTCGCCACTACCTTTTCAGGCCTCTCATGCAGACCCGTCTGGAAGAGCTTTGTGCTCAGAGTAAGTTCGAACCGATGTGCTGTCCGAAACTTATTTGACAGTTTGTGAATACGCCTGCCTGCATGCTTTTTTTTTTTTGTTAGATCCTCAAGGTTTTTAAGTTATCAGAGAGTTCATCGATCCCTGAGTTAATAAGCATCTGATTACAGAGACTTTAAAGTTGTAGTTAACATGAGTGTTTGGTGGTCTCCTATTTCGACAAGTCATGATTTGTTTCTGGAACTTTGAGCATGCTGATATGCATGCCTTACTTCATTACTTTCACATGAAACTTTCTGCTTTTATGTAAAGTAAAACATTAGATGTTATGGTGCTATGATAGGGATTTTTTAAAGGAAATTAAGGATATGTATCATTTTAATGTATTTCAAATGAAATAATTTGCACGATTTCGGGTCACAGAGTTATGCAGATTGAATTATCAGACAAGGTAACCTCCACAAGAATTGTCATGGAAGTAATACCCATCGTCATATCCTGTCATCCTTGATGATCACTGTGAAAGAGGAGTACTCATCATTATCCTCTAAAAAGGGTTCAAATTGTTATCCTTATAATTTTGGTGAAGTTGAGTTGGACAGTTGTCTTATATCTTCTTGCTTTTATGTTGCAAATGATAAGATCATTATGCCATTTTCTTCCTAAATTTCTTCATATCTGCTAGAACTACTATGTTCTGATATAGGAAAAGTAATTGTTCATATAATTGTCTACCACCCATAACTCTCCATTTATGTTATGAATTGTGACCTTCAATAATAAGAGTCAAAATTATGCCTTCTGCAGCACTCCCTGGACAAAAATAACAATGTTTTGAGCATTGTTCTATCTGCATCGTATTCCACTGGTTGGGTGGGGATGGGTTTCTCAAAGGATGGGTTCATGGTTGGCTCGAGTGCTATGGTAGGCTGGATAGATAACAGTGGAGTAGGTCATCTCAAACAATTCTATTTGCGTGGTCAGACGACCTCGCAAGTCCTGGCAGATCAAGGAAACCTTCTGACGACTTCTGTTCAGCCTACTGCAATTGTTGAGAATGGCATAATCTACCTTGCATTTAAACTGAACTATTCAGCTCCGGTCGGCCAGCAGCCCATTCTTCTTGCCTTTTCCAGTTATACTCCGTCCAGCAATAGTCTAGTTAAACATGATGATAAGGCATCTCTTTCCTTTGACTTCTCCTCAGGTATGCTGCAATTTTCAATCTGTCTGCTCTGTTGCAGATATTGCAATGTTGGATACATCATTCAATCTATGGAAACTGATATTGTCATATCCTTAACTGATTCATAATTTTTTTTAGCAACTTGCAGATTAATTATTTATACAAAAAAAAGATATGCATATTGTTATTGTTTTTCCAACAAGTTTCTTGAAGATTCATTTTCTTTTTGTTTGAAATAAATTGAGGATGAGTTAACCTGTCAAGTGTAGCTCATAAAAAAAATCTGTGCATTCCCCTGTAAGATTTGAACTTAGAACTTCCACTTGATAAAGTTGGATAACCAAGCCACTCTTAAGCAAATACTTAGAGGTTGTTGAGGGAGATTTACAAGGTCATTGTTACAATTGCATTTAGTTACCAAGCAAATACCTAATTTTAATCATGGAGATTTACAAGGTCATTTAGTTACAATTGCAAATACTAGCCTATGTTTGGATAATAATTGAATGGGGAGGATGAATTAAATTAAACCACATGTTGTTTGGATATAAAATTTTAATCATGGAGGTTGTTGAGGGAGATTTACAAGGTCACTGTTACAATTGCATTTAGTTACCAATTATTAATTCTCTACAAGTGCATGTTTTCCTACAATCCGTCATTTTTTACTCGGATACCTTTGGTATTATGGATTGAGTTCATTGACTTCTTTTGCAGATTGTGCAGTAGATTCTATGAAAATTTAACTCTATCCATGAGCATGTTACTAAGACTAATTATAATCTTCACTACCATAAACCTATTTCAGATCTAATATACATCTAACATAAGCTTGAACTCGCTTAAAGATTAAGTTCAGGTATTGAAGCAGGATTAACTGCTTCTCATTGTGCAGATTAGGAATTCTGAAAACAATAAGCACCTCTTCTGCACACTACATGAGCATCTGAATCATTGTCTGACTAAAAGTCAGTTGAACTTGCAAAGATTAATGCCCAGCCATCACAGTACATTGTCTAACAACCGAAACTGCAATTGAGCAAAATAATATATTCGTAAATATGTTGATGAGGCTTTCATTTGGTTTTGATCTCCTCATATGCGTCTTACCAAAAAATTTTCAACTTTCAAGCTTGCTTTTGAAGTAAATAACTTCAGTGTAATTACATTATATTTTCTTGAATGGGCATGTTGAAGAAGTTGATTTTAGATTTATCCAAAACTTTGTACTATTTCATCTTAAATTAACCCTTGGGCATTTGTTCATCCTCACATATATTTTACAGGCACAGTAGCTTCTTCTTCTTTCTCATACCCATCCAATCTAAAAAGAGCCCATGGAGTACTCGCCATAGTTGGGTGGGGTGTGCTGCTACCCATAGGCGCAATTGTTGCAAGACACTGCAGAAAATGGGATCCATTGTGGTACCACCTTCATATAGTCATCCAGATCATTGGATTTCTTATCGGCCTTGCAGCCATTATCACTGGAAAATCTTTGTACAACAAACTGCATGTCACTGTCTATACTCACAGAGCCATTGGCTTGATTGTTTTGGTCATGGGTATTCTTCAGGTCGGTGGATTGAACTCTTTCATTATCTATCTTTTGATTGTGAATGGATTCGCAGAGCTTGTGTCGCTTTTTAATCGAGATCTATTATGTTTCATAAATGTAAATCAGAGAACATAGTTAACCTTCTAGCGGCCTGAATACTAGTTGCACCTATTAGAATATTTGTATATTAAGCAGCAATGTTTAAATGCTTCAAATGGAAAAGGTTCCTCCTAACACATCTTGATTTTCAGCTTTCCTAATTCTCTTGCTAAAATTACAGGTGATCGCAGTTGTCCTACGAACACACAAGGACTCAAAATGGCGCAAGTATTGGAATTGGTATCACCATTGGGTTGGGAGGATCGCAATTTTACTTGCAGCAGTCAACATCGTAATCGGCATTCGAGCTGGAGCTGCAGGGAAGGCCTGGAAAATTGGTTATGGCTTCAATCTTGGTGTCCTTCTATTAGTATCTATCATCCTAGAAGTCTTTTCGTGCGCAAGACGGTCGAAGAGAAATAGTGCTCCTACAGGATTCTAAGTGAAGCAGAAAGTTGTCTTTGATGGTTTTATATTGTCATTAGCTCTAGAAATCACAGTGATGGTATGATAGTTGTTACATGTCTTTTGTCAACAATCTCAAGATCATTCAATGATCGAATATATTTTCTATTCTTTATGATCATTTCTTGCTGAATCTGGAGAAAGTAATGGAGTCATGATGTCTATGATAGGATTATCATACTGATCTGACTAGTTTTCCATAATGTGCAGCTACCTCTCCCAAAATCAAAAGTTTCTGTTAGCCGATTATATTCTTTCTCCACTTGACTTTCACATTGAAATTCTCTCTTAACTTTATAAATCCAACACAAATCAACCGAACAGGAAGCCAAATAATGGATAAAAGAGCAATCCTTATTTGAGTTGTAATCCCAGAAACATGAGAAGAGAGGTTGAACTTTGGCTCCATTTGAGTCCCTGTTGTTTGTGAGCAAGTTTGTAGTGCTAAATGTTGCTCTTTAGAATTCTGAAGCAGCACAATAATATTATGGACTGTCGACTGTGATTGCTTGAATTAGAGACTTGACACACTTTTGGTATTCATACAACTATAAAAACTACTTAATCACTTAAAAATGTGAATGAAATATGCATGGCAGTTAGAGTCACATGGAACTTTTCAGTCAGGGGGACAAGTCACAAGAAATTTGGAGGTTGGAGGGCCGAAAACCACAAAAGTATCAGAAGTGCGACAAGTGCCTGTGTCCAGTCTCTGTTGTGCTGCAACAAGGACGAGTGCCCTCCTCTGCCCCATCGTTGCATTGGACCACTCTGCATCAAAAGTATCTTTTCTTTTCTTTTCTTCCCATCGTTTGCCTGCCAAACTCTTGCAGCGCACCAAACAACAGATGAATGACTGCACATGTTAGCCAACCGAGTTAGGCATCAGTTGCTGATTTGCTTCATATCTCAAACTGCAACATGCCATTGCAAAAGGATGTTATCAGTTGCCACAAATAAAAAAGAGCAGGCCTGTTGATCTTGATGCTGTTTTCCTTTAGTGTCTGGCATGATATATATATATTCAGAAGTGTCCTACACATATGCAATGCATTTGCATAATCTCCATGTCTGATTTTTTTTTTCTAAGTGATAAATTTACTCATGATGACAATGATTGAAAGCTTTGATTCCTTCTTTATTGTAATCACACAGTAAGTCAAAGTTAGTATTTTGTTGTTTAGGCTAATTAGAGCCGAGGACTAGTAGCAATTAACTAATCTAGAACTCAAATGAGAGAGCCAAAAACTAAGTCCGACTAAATTGACGATTTCAAAAATTGAATTGGAAACTCCTAATCAACTGTACCATCCACACTGTGGTGTTACTGATGAAGTAACTCCTGTGTTGAGAGAGAGCCAGGTGCCAAACACAGCACTATTCAACAGGCTCGTTTGCTAGCCAGCAACTTGCAGCTTCCCAAAAAGCATTTGCCATCTGAGGGACGTGGACAAAAGATCTCCAAAAGGGATTGGTCACTCTGTCCATGTAAGGGGCCTCACAATTATTAGCCACCAGGGCCAAAGCTGTGCACCAGGACGCCCCCTTATCACCATGGCACATTTGTATTGGTGGGCCGCTTGTCCTGCGGCAATATTAGGCATGTCCATCATTAAGAATTAACCAACGGGAGAGAGAGAGAGAGAGAGAGAGAGAGAGAGAGGAGTGCATTGAATGAGAAGAGAAAGGGAGCAGGGAGGGTGATGGGGAGGGCGATAGACTGAAAAGTTTGCAGGCTAAATAATGGAGTTGAGTGCCAAGAGGGCTTGGGACCTTTTGTGGGGAGTCCATGCACAAGAACAAGATGTTTGGTATATTGGCCAAAGTCCACACAAAGAGACAACAGCCCTCCTCCATTAGCCATCAACAGCTGGTGTCGACATTGCTCTGTGGCCCCCTCTTTCTCTCTCCTCTCTCCATCCCTTTAGCTCCCAAAGCTCTTTCTTAATCATTGGAGTGTCCACACTGACCAAAGAATATGTCCAGTGCCTCCTCTCCGTAGACTACTACTACTAGTGATAAAAGCCATTAATGTTCCCTCTTAGATAGCGAAAGAATGAGCAATGTACTCAAAATTGCTGATGGAAGCTTGAGCAAAGGGACTATTTTGGCAGCTACAGACATTGGTGCTATTGTATGTGAAAAAGGCTTAAGAGTCACTATAAACTTAGATGGGTCACCATCTGCTGTTGGCCTTGCCTCCAAGTGTTTGCTACCATAGTGCATCATTAGGATCCTAAAACATGTCTGGAATGATTTCCAATTCTATAGTTTCAGACTTCATCCTCAATCAACCAGGAAGAAGCACTGCTCTCTTTGTGATAGAACCATCCACCAGTGAAGTGTTTAAGTTTAGGTGGAGTGTGGCATGCTGAAAGCTTTCCATTGCATGGTGTTCAGCTGTGGAGTCCAGAACAAGTGAGCATGGGAGGAAAAAAAAAAAATCCTCTGGAAACTTTTTTGAGGCCACTAAAGTCTGAAAGGCATCATGATCTCTCAGAATTTAAAGCAAGAATGTAGAACCCTGATATAAAGTCATGTTTGGAAGGGGCAGCCAATTTGCCAACCTTTTTTCTCTCTTTGGTATGTCAAATTAAGTGCATGTAATGGGTATTTGATGATGTCCCTGTCAAACACAATTCAATCATGCACACATATCAGCAGCTGCAGCAAGCAGCTCACACATTCCAACTATTATATCTCAAAGTGACTTCACTTCCCTCCACTAGATTCCCCATTCCACACATCCTTTCCCTGTTAGGGTGCTAATGAGACCTCTATCCACCATCACCTCCACACTTCAATTCCAGTTAACAACCCAACAAATAGGCTTTTCACTTGCCACTGTACTTTTTAGGTGCATGCCACCATTTCCACCATCCTACAGGACATGCAGAAAAGTTACAGTATCTCCCATGAATGCCACTGGGCTTGGCATCTCCACAAGTGTAATTTTTTATCAGTTAACGACATAATTCTTAGCCCTGAAGGAACCATTCAGAGATGCTGCAGCAGCAGTACTGTGTGGCCCTCAGTGCCCTTTTGATGTTACCAGTGCACCTTTTGTTTTATTATGCATTTGAAGGCAGGAAGGGGCATGTGAAGTGATTGGCCCTCACTCGCTATTGTATATCATCATGTTGGTGAGGGAATCTGAATCATTTTTGGACGAATTGAAAGGTAGGATATATATGCCAATGAAGTCTGCAGCCCTTTGATTAATCCTTTTTTTTTTATTTTTTTGGTCTAGTGCTTGTGGCAGTGTCCATGGCTTGGAAGTTCCCAGCTTCTGGTTCACCAATGGGTGGATGGATTGGTGCAGGGGGGTCTTACGTAGCTCCTGACGTTCTTCTCGCCATGGAAGTCCATTATTGTTGTAGGCTCATCTCCCTGTCTGAGCAAGTAGTATATTAACATGGAGGACAGTATGATATCCCATGCATAATTGATATATTTTAGGCTGCAGGTTTATGTTATAAAATTGTAGGCTGTCTCCACCAAGCATGTATCATATTTTTAATCCTTATCGAACTCAACCTTTTGTATGATGCATGGAATGGAAAGTTTTCAACCATTTGAATGATGAAAGATGCTCTGCACAATTTCTTTTTTTTATATGCTTTCTTCTATCTGCAGTATAAAATTGGGGAGTTGTATCTGGACATGAATGCTTCATTTAAGTTAATTGTAGAAAATGAAGATAAATATATGAGCTTGTAGTAGTACACATCTTACATGTGAACATATTAAATTTTAAAGAAAACGTTTCTTCATTCTTTTCTTGGCTTTTATGTTTTTGTACTCTTTATATGATCATCTTGTAGCTTGTTGGTATGTATTTTGAGGAAAATGAGTGTCGTATATATATTCTGCAATTTTTTAGTCCAAAATTCTATTTTATTAGTAATTTGGACTTAAATATACAACAACACTTTTTTTCAAATAAAATGATGCATAATTTTAGTCCAAAAACTATGCAGGTTGCAGTATATTCATCAACCTCATGTAATTTAAAGCTAATTTGCCTTTCGGAATCACAAAACTAAGGTTATTGATGGTAGATATGGAAGTATTTCTGATCTCCTAATATGGCTTTTGGAATTTTACATCATTAATTATCCAGTGACATTTAAAAATTTCCAATCAATAGAAATCCTCTAATTCCCTAGCTAATGAGTCCTTGAACATCACAATGACCCTTCAAACCTGAAAAGTTCAATTGCATACACTTTGTATCTCCATCAATCTTTGTACCAATAAAATGGTTGAACACGTCACAATATTGAATCAAAAAGTGTCCTTGCTACTTTAATTAATTAACACTGAATTAAGTACTCACAAAATTGATTAGTCATATGTCTAGGACTTCATAGAAAATGTGAACTATGGTTTTTCCATAATGTAAAATGGTGTGGCAGTTGTCATTAAGATGCTGATTTGAAGTGTTTAGTATTATTGAAATTATTCACTAATTACATCATTATTTAGTAATGGAATTCCTTAAAATTGCTTGAGTCACTAGTTATACTAAACATAATCTAAATCATGGTGAAAAAAATATAATATTAATAATGCATTGAATCTTAATCCGATGGTAAACTTTTATGATCCCTTGCGCATCACAAGCTCTCGAATAATTGAGACAATGCAACACCTAAAAGGTACAATGATAATATGACTCCCATACAAGGATCTCATTATTTTCTATTTTTGTTTTGTATTGAGAGTCCTCATATAAATTTCATAAGATTTAAGTTATTCATTATCTTGTATCATATTTTTTTCTAGTCCAATTAAGAATGAATCTTATTATATCCTCGTGTCTCTCTCGCATAACACGTAAACATATAAGAAAAGTTCATGAGGCAATTTAATTTAATCAGTTGAGGACAAGGGCGGAGCCAAAGGGGTGCAAGGGGGTGCACTGGTACCCCTGCACTCCAGTATTCTTATATTAACTAATATCAAAATCGGCTACTTATGTGGATGGTTAGAGGGGCTACTATTGCATTGAGAGGTTGCTGGTTCAAATCCTGTGTCTTCTCTACTTTTTATTCATTTTTTTCTTTTCCTTTTATTTAATTTATCTTTTCCATTTTTACTTCCTTAATATGTTATCTAGCATACTCTTTCATAAAATATAATTTACTTATATTATATTAATATTTATTCATTCATTAACAATATTATTTATATATACTACATTATATATTTTTACTTATTAGTCTATGACTACATCATATAAATCTACTTATTATTATATCATACACATAAAATTATGTATTTTTATGAAAAAATATCAAAATATTATCAATTTTTTTTAATTCATTATTATGTATTCATGAATTAGTGTTATAATATTGTATCATATTTTTAAATGTTCACACTTTTTTCTTTCTATTTTTAAATGTTTAAAATAAAAAAAAATGAAATTGATGTAAATATCTTAAACTACATTAAGCTATTCCAATAAAACATTAAAAGTTATAATTGAAAATATAAATTAATGTTCAAAATAAAAAGTTAAATTGATTTAAATATCTTTAATTACATTAAGCTAGTCTAACAAAATATTAAAAAATATAATTGAAAATATAAATTAATGTTCAAAATAATTCTTAAATTATATAAATAATTATAGGAGAAATTGTGCACCCCTCAATAAAAATTCTGGCTCCGCCACTGGTTGAGGATTATGATGTCTAGGTTAATGAGTTAATTACCTCATGTTATTGGAATATAATTTGTTTGTTTCTCTTCATCAGTTATGATAAAACAGCTAAAGGACACATTAACAAAAATAATATGGGGTCAGAAGACTTGATAACAAATTAGTAGACAAAGTGCAATCATCAATCTAAACGTGGTTTTATATGATACACATCAGTGTCATGGTGTTTGTGCTCTCACAATGGACAAGGTCCTGGGACTTAATCAAGTAAATCCTGTGCATCTGTCACAAAACTACATTTTAGTATGTAACAATCATCGACCATGTCACGTTTGGAGATTAAACAATCCATCGAATATTTCATCAAGTATAGCTCATGACAAGGACACTGACATCGATCTTAATTAATATTATTAATTGCTTGTCTTTTTCCGTTCATCTTTATCGAATATAAAAATTTTCTCATATTATTAAAATTTAAACGATGATTAAATGCAAAATAATAGCATAAAGAGTATATATATATATATATATATATATATATATATATTATTTTTGTGCACTTTAGTAACAAAAAACTTACCATCATTGTGGATGTAGGAGATTTTGTCGACACAACATAAAATTGTGTGTGTTTTTTGTGTGATCAAATACATATGTACAAGAGTAAATTAACATCATATAAAAAATATTTTAATTTGAACCTTTTAGTTTACTATTAGGTCCTTAATCACAGTTTCATTTTTTTTTGTTATTTTCTTTTGTAAGGCCGATTCGAGGGTAAAGTCACTCAGGCAAAAGTTTGAGCTCCAATATTTTAGGTCTCATAATCCCCAATTTCAATGGTATTATTTATTTTTTTAAGTGATGGAAGGGATCAAGGCTCCAAAATTATATGAAACTATGCTAAAATAAGAATAAGTTATTTATTAACACTGATAATTAAAATTATTATTAAATGCTTTTATTTCATTTTCAGATTAATTTTATTCAACTCTTATAATATATCATTAATTAATTCAGAACAATTAATTAAAATTCTTTTTTCTCATATTCCCATTTACTAATTCTTTTAAATTTGATTTTTTCTTCTTTTAACAATCAGCAATGTTTTACCTAATTTTAAGCATGATTGATGCAAATATCTTCTTTTATTATTAAAGAACATGGCAAATATACTTTTTTGTTTGTGCCTCAGAAAACATTGAATTAATAGGTTTGCATTTAAAAATAAGTTAAAAAAGGCAAATTTTAAATAAACCGTTGTTTGATATTTATATTAAAAAGTTTCATAATGTAATTTTATTTTAAATCTTGAGCTTCACAATGCAATTTTGCTTAGACCTCCAAATATGTCGAGACACCGTTTCTTTGTGTCTTGGTATATTAAACTAGCAAACAATGAAACAAATGTAAAGAAATTCTACTTCAGGTGCAAATCGAAATTCATTTGAACACATTTAGTTATATCTCAAAAGTCCTTCTTATAATATTCGAAAATTAGTATCGTAATTTAAAAAAACAGTAACACCAGTTATAAAAGCTATTAATATTTAATTATAATATAGAAAACAATATATATATATATATATATATATATACTGATATAAAGTCATGTTTGGAAGGGGCAGCCAATTTGCCAACCTTTTTTCTCTCTTTGGTATGTCAAATTAAGTGCATGTAATGGGTATTTGATGATGTCCCTGTCAAACACAATTCAATCATGCACACATATCAGCAGCTGCAGCAAGCAGCTCACACATTCCAACTATTATATCTCAAAGTGACTTCACTTCCCTCCACTAGATTCCCCATTCCACACATCCTTTCCCTGTTAGGGTGCTAATGAGACCTCTATCCACCATCACCTCCACACTTCAATTCCAGTTAACAACCCAACAAATAGGCTTTTCACTTGCCACTGTACTTTTTAGGTGCATGCCACCATTTCCACCATCCTACAGGACATGCAGAAAAGTTACAGTATCTCCCATGAATGCCACTGGGCTTGGCATCTCCACAAGTGTAATTTTTTATCAGTTAACGACATAATTCTTAGCCCTGAAGGAACCATTCAGAGATGCTGCAGCAGCAGTACTGTGTGGCCCTCAGTGCCCTTTTGATGTTACCAGTGCACCTTTTGTTTTATTATGCATTTGAAGGCAGGAAGGGGCATGTGAAGTGATTGGCCCTCACTCGCTATTGTATATCATCATGTTGGTGAGGGAATCTGAATCATTTTTGGACGAATTGAAAGGTAGGATATATATGCCAATGAAGTCTGCAGCCCTTTGATTAATCCTTTTTTTTTTATTTTTTTGGTCTAGTGCTTGTGGCAGTGTCCATGGCTTGGAAGTTCCCAGCTTCTGGTTCACCAATGGGTGGATGGATTGGTGCAGGGGGGTCTTACGTAGCTCCTGACGTTCTTCTCGCCATGGAAGTCCATTATTGTTGTAGGCTCATCTCCCTGTCTGAGCAAGTAGTATATTAACATGGAGGACAGTATGATATCCCATGCATAATTGATATATTTTAGGCTGCAGGTTTATGTTATAAAATTGTAGGCTGTCTCCACCAAGCATGTATCATATTTTTAATCCTTATCGAACTCAACCTTTTGTATGATGCATGGAATGGAAAGTTTTCAACCATTTGAATGATGAAAGATGCTCTGCACAATTTCTTTTTTTTATATGCTTTCTTCTATCTGCAGTATAAAATTGGGGAGTTGTATCTGGACATGAATGCTTCATTTANAGGACAGAGGAGATGTATGCTGAGGCTGGGCTCCAGTTCCCGTTCTTTTCGTCGGCGGTCGCACCGGCGCCGTTGGGACAGCATCACTACGCCACGAGCATCGATGAGGATCTGATCGCCCGGTTTCAACAGGACTGTGGAACTCAGTTGGTAACTAATCATCTTAGTTTCCTTTTTTTGATTGCAAACATTAAATAAAAACTCAGTCTTTCCACCTTCTTCCGTTGTGTTGTTGTTTATTCTGCAGTTTTATCAATTCCTCTTCTTAGTTAGAGAATTTGTCAAACTACTGTTTCTTCTGTCCAGAGTCAGTACTCTCTCTCTCTCTCTCTCTCTCTCTCTCTCTCTCTGTGCTTTGTGTGTGTGATGTGTTCCTGTTAAAAGAGAGCAAAAAGCTGATACGTAAGACCAAATTGAAAGAAAGGAAAGGAAACCAAAAAGCTGAAACAAAACACTCACTGCCAGGAGAAAAGGGATAGTTTGGTGAGGCTGTTCTCATTAGGTGTAGTGGCAAGGTGATGTTTGTTTGATCGAAATGACGCGAATATCCACCAAAAAATCTACTGAGAATTTTGTCACTTCACACAAATTTCTTTTCTAACCAATGCCAATTTGGAAATCTCTTTGTTGTTCTTTGATTATTCCATGGAGTTGATTAAGACAGAAAGTTTTTTTTATTTTTTTTTCTTTTCCATTCGGTAAAGAATGCAATAAGTTTGCCTGTCAAAATCTTTAGTGAGATCTATTACAACTACCTAAGAAGGATACTCCATGTTATGTGTGTATCTATCCAAAGATTGGAAACAACAGCAGAAATCTTGTTTGGATTTCTTGTTGCAAGCTTCATGTGAATGAAATCTTAGCACGCTCTTAATATGACTCATTTTTTTTTCTTCTTCAGATCAACATGTTGCAGACGCCTGTTGTGTCAGGATATGATTTGGGGGGAGAAGGGGATCTGTTCAAAGCTCCAGAACCAATCACAGAAGAGCCAGTGATTGCTCTTGATCCGCTGGTGGCCGCCCTGTCCATCATATCCAGTGGTGAGGATGTCATCACAGAAACAATCAAAGTCGCGGACATGGAGTCCATCCAAAACGACCATCTCAGTGATGTGTTCTACGAGTGCAAGAAGGACCTGCTGGAGAAGTCCATGATCGAAGATCCGATTTCTGAACTGCTTGATGTCAAGATTCCTGCTGTACCGGCCGATGAGGTCCCAATAGATGAGAAACCTGATAATTCAGAAGGAACACTGCAGAAAAGCGTCAGCTTTGGCTGCTTAAAATCCACAGATTGGATCAATGGCTACCCGATGCGACCAAATTTTCTCGATTTTCAAGGATTGGATTTTGAAGCTGCATTTGGGATGAGGAGAGCATACAGCGATGGGGATATTCAGGTCAGTGTAAAACTTATCAAATCTCTAGTTTCACTAGAATTCAGCATCCCAATTCATTCAGTTTGGAAAATTAAGTGTTATGTTAAAACCTCGTAAAGTTGTTTACTAATATACAATCTTGTACCATCTGATTGACTGCAAATTGTTAGCTCTTTTATCATTCTCAAGTCAGAGACTCAGACAGTAAAAATGTAGTTCTAAATTTCCACATGCACCTTCCACTAGATGTTGGAGATAATTGATTCTTGGTAGTTTGTGACAGAATCTTTGCAACAAGAGCACCAGTTTGATACATCCAAGCACTGTCCACACTTGTTTTGAGCAACTCTTGCCCATCAATGATCTCAAGACTGAAGAAAGAAGGCAAAAGCTTTCTAGATACTGGAAGAAGAAAAGCCAGAGAAATTTTGGCCGAAAAATTAAGGTATATTTGCCGATTATCTCTTATCTTTTTGTTTGATCTCTTTAATTGACCTCCGATTAATTGTTGTAACCAGACCAAAAGATCGATAATTTATAGGTTTACATTTTCTTAATACCATTCTTATTGTCGCGTAGCCAGTTTCGTTATATGTCTACCATTCTTAGGAGCAAATTTTATTGATAGGAGAAGATCTGAATGGCAGATTTCTGATCATCACTATGTGTTCATGCATGCGTCATTTCTGTCATGATCTTCCAAACACTGATTTTGACAGAGCTCTTAACTACATCATAACTTAAAGCCCTTAAAGTTTTTGTCTTTTTTCTTTTATTATGGATTACTGATGAAATTTCATAATTTTGGCAGTATGCATGCAGGAAGGCTCTAGCAGACAGCCAACCGAGGGTGCGTGGAAGATTTGCCAAGACTGAGGACTCTGATGCACCAAAACCAAACAAGTCCCAGAAGATAACTAGGGTAGAAGTTGGCTCCAGCTAATAAGATAACCTTGACTAGAAGAACGGTTTAGATAGTCGGGGACTCAGGAGGGGAAGGATGATAATATGTTTATGTTCTTTGGATCTGTCTATCAAAATCATTTATTCATATTGATCATCATAATAGCTGTAATAGTTTCATCTAGATGTATATGTAGCTGCAATCATGTACAAAGATGTGAATAAATGGAAGATTGCTGACCCAATTCTGCTTCTCTATCGGGCTGTACAATCTTGTGACTGAAAATTTGCCTGAATCTGACACTTGATGGTGATTGACAGAAGAACTCACAAATTCAACGCCTCAACAATCTGCTAGCATCTCATCCTCATTGTGTTTCCATCTCTCATTTAAAAGATTTGGGAAACTGGTTTCTGGAATGGACAATGACAAAAGAATTGGATGATTAAAGTTAAATAGCTGACAACACTGATCTGTTATGGAACACAAAAATTAACTATTAGTGGCTCTTTGTTTGAGGAAAAGTGTCAAGACAAATATATAATCTTTCGAGTACAAAATGATTGATTCAACTAAAAAAGCTAAAAACATGTTTTCCAATGAATAAAGGTTCCAAACTGTCTTAAGCCAAACAGTCCTGTTGAGCAATAGGAATGCTTGAAATTCTATTATTCTAGCTTGAATGCATAAGCATCATTGCTCTACACATTTCCCTACTAGAACACCCAATGAATTCAAAGATGAGAAAAACTAGATCTCTGGCACAACAATGACTTACAAGTTTATATTTTTCGAAAGACTTTCACCTAACGCTTGCAGATAGTGTCCTCATCATGTGCTCCTCTTTTACTATTGTCATCATATTCAGGAAACGAGGTCGACTATTTAGTCCATGTGATGCTAACAATTATATGCATTAGTCACAAGTTAAAATCTCGCCTCACCATTAATTTCGACTAATTTAATGTTCGTTCCGAAGCGAGACTTCCAATGAAGTCGTTTACATACACTTGAAATCGAATTCAAGAACTATTTAAGTAAGAAAGCTGCTTTCATCTGCCCAATGCTTGCATAAAATGTGTCTAGAATTTGAGGCCTCGGTTCGCCAACTACATTAACATGTTCATGCCAAAAGCAAGTTCTAACTAGCAACACATTCATGTGAAATATATCATATCATAAAATAATCAAACATACTTCAAATAGCAGCAGACAAAATTTTACTACTTAATTAAAGGTAAGACTAACATAATGAAAGGTAAGCCGAAAACAAGATAAAATGGTCGTTCACTAACATTAGGAGGCAAAATTATACATGTCAGAATACAACGTCAAATTAATTGATGATACGCATAATATGAACTTACATGAGAAGACCGAAACTTTTTTTACCTCTTCCTTGTCTCGGGTTAAGGTTTATAATAATTTAGGATGCAAATTATAAAACATCTTTAAATAGTTAGCTATTATATTTAGCAATGCGATTGTGAACTGCGCCCGGTTTTAAGAACCGAGTAACTAGAGAACTTGTCTTGAATCAGATTTCGCACGCATAACCAACATAAGCAAACTTTCTGATGCACGCTTGCATAATCTATTTATATACTTAATTTGAAGGAATTAAATGAAACAACCAATTAGGCCTTACTAGTTGACAAGAAAGTTTTAAGTTAGAAAATTTTATTTGGTACAATGCAGATAACAAGCAAAGTACACAATGTTTGAAGACTGAACAATTGGGTACCATACCACAACTGTTCAAGAGTATTTGTGCTCAATACAAACTTGTTCCTGTGCTACAATAATCTGAGACCAGTTCTATCACAAAGACAAAAAGGGAAATCGGAAGCCAGCCTGATATGATTAATTATTCAGAAACGGGAGTTTACACAACTTTGTTAAGCGTAGCTTTGAGATGTGGCTGTAGGCTTGTAACAGTTGTAGCCATTTGAACTTCATATGAGAGCTTGCCGTCAGCTACCGAGAAGACCCTGGTGATTTCATTCACCTGTCCAAAGAAACAAGCATCTTGTCATGATCTCACCAAGCCAAAGCAAGTACAATAAAAACTGACTTCCGCTGCAACTTAGCTTAGCATTAAATTCCAAGCAGATCAAAGAATGAGCATCAATTCAGGTTCTAAACTTGATAGTGGTTGGACATAAGCAATTAGGAAAAGAGAATTCCTACCACTGATATGGGAAAACGATAAAGTGGCGAATATGATTAAAAAAGGATTCTAGTCTTGCCTCATCTCAATCAAAAGGTAAAGTTGTCCTCCGCCTGTAATACCTTGTTATATCCTTCTATTAAATGAAATTCTAGAACCACATTTGGGTTCTTGCACTATGTGTGAAGTTAGATGTATGCTATAAATAAAAGGTTGCTTAGCATGACTTTATCATATTAAAACCCATTACAGTTTATATTTAAACCGAATTAATTAGTTTTAAGGAGTGCCCCATAAGCTTGTGGTATATCAGCATCATTAGAACCTCTAAACACATTAGACAATCAATTTTTTTGCTTGCAATATTTAAGACTTGTGCTCTTCATTAATCGATTCTTATCATTAACATAGATAGGATGTCAGATGTAAAACTTACTTTAAACATAGATAGGATAGCACAAAAATATTTAAACAGTTGGAAAATTTTCTATTAAAAAACTCTTCTCCAAATTTATGCTCCTTTTCAAACATATGTTCATTGTATAGTGATGAGCACTCTTTCATTTTTAAGGTAGACACTCTTATGTTCATTGTATAATGATCGAGTACTCTTTCATTTTCAAGGTAGACACTCTGACTATAGATGTTTAACTTCCTCTGTGAGACACCCTAGACGAAACTAGGATCTCTTTTTTAGGGAGTGAAGCACAAGGATCTCCACCTAATAAATCCAAGAAATGAATTAATTCCCTAGCGAAAACTAGAAAGTTGTTGTTAAGGCTTCCTCAGATTCCAAAATATGCTGAACAATGACAAATTACTAATTGTCTCTTGATCATCTTCACTGGATTGTGAAACCATACCCTGAATCAAAATGTATCCTAACTTATAACCCAGAGTTTAAATTACATGAATGTGATATTTGACAAGAACACCCAGGTGTATCTAACTATTTAATGAACATATCGGGATATGTAGGGAAATCCTAAAGATTATGTTCTTCAAAAACTTTGAATCATAAAATTGCTAGTTTTGGATGCATAAAGAGAATACAGCAAGATTTTGATTGCAACATATATGTGCTTATCCTCTCAAAAAATATATATGTGCTTATAAACAAGTTATAGACATTATTCTTAAACCATGAAATAACAAATTTGGTTAAGGATGGTCAATTGTTTAGTGAAGATTCTGATACAAATATTATTGAAAATGTTTTCAACAGATATGAAGTAAGAAATATCGGCACCAAAACTATTAATACCTTCGATGCATTCCCAACTAGATTGCTTTGGAGTGTTATAGTCTTATTTTCAGCATCGTATGTACCTTTCTGCAAAGTTTCACAACATCAAGTCAATAAAAACAAAACTAAATAAAATCAAAATTTCTAGCACTACTTCCCTAAACATCCTACGATGATGCCAACAGAATAAGTTTTTCTTCTCAAGCATCATGTGAGAAGTAATGTTAGCTCCACAGGGAATATACTTTATGCAAGCTTATCTGCTTGGCACATGCCACTAACAGGGTCAGTCGAAACAATAGATGACAAAAAACTCCAGAAGTATATTTGAGTTGTCTTTGTTAAAATATATTCTGCTGCAAAAGATTGTGATTGCATCAAACCGAAGGATCCCATGTTATCTTCACATGATTTGATCCTATCTTATGTAACTACTTCGATTCTACTCATGTGTATAAATGTGTAACCATTTTCATATTCAAGATCTATGAACAAAAGTGATATTAGTTGTTATCACATGGTATCGAACACCAATGATCTACTACTTCCTCTTCTCAAATGCTTGTAACCACCAATGTTGGTGTGTTCCACCTCCACTTCCTTCCTCATTTGGCCAAGCTCATCACTTCCTGTCGTTAAAACTAGCTACCACGAATTACCTTCTCTGGAAGACGCAGTTTCTTCCTGTTTTTTGCAGTTTCGGATTGATGGGTTTCATTTATGACACTCTTCCTTGTTTATCTAAAACCTTATCAATAGGCAATGACAACACGCCACCAACTTCGAACCCAAATCATGCTGCCTGGCTCCAAGAAGACCAACTCCTCCTAAGTTGGATCATGACATCCCTCACCAAAGATGTTCTTCCTCTCGTCGTGGGTCTGTCTTCTTTGTGAGCAGCCTGACTTTCTCTTCATTAGGCATTTGGAGCACCTAGTCATACTCGCATTCTTCAACTGACAATTCAACTCAAGAACTCCGTCTCAGCCTTTCTCCAACGGGCCAAGTTACTGGAGGACGAAATTGCTGCCCCAGGACATTCAGTTCGGCACCTAGCTTCAATGCGATCATTTTCAATAATTTCGGAGGTGATTTCCACGACATCGTTTCCTCCTTGGCTACGGCCCCAGGACATAGCCTGTACAAATGACACGTTCGTCATCCTCTTGGATCCTCACCGCAACCAGCCACTGTCCCACATGCCTATGCTCTCTCCTCACTTGTCTCCTTTGCAGGACTTCTCCCTACCCCCACTCCATTCCCAGACTAATTCTAGATTATGGTGCTACGCATCACATGACTCCGGATTTGCAAGCCTTCGAACATGCTATGCCATACAATGGTCCAGATGAGGTTCAACTTGGAAATGGTGAGCGTGTTCCGATCTCTCATGTTGATTCTTGCATTCTACCGCATAATTTTGGTTCTCTACATCTAGAAAATCTTTTACATGTTTCATCACTATCTAAATCTTTGTTATCAGTTCAACATCTTAGTATTGACAATTCTTGTTCCTTTGAATTTTATTCTTCCTCTTTTTTTATCAAGGATCTTCGAACCCAACTCCCACTCCTCCAGGGTCACACCATGAAGAACTCTACTCGTGTCGTCGTCCAGCCTCCAACCATCCACCCTCCACAAATGTTGTCACACTTACTCGTTGGCATCAACGTTTTGGTAACCCGTCACTTTGACTTTGCCATTAGATTGTTGCCAACTTCCTTCCTCAACATCAACATTATCCATTAGTTGTGATGCATGCCATCTGAGTAAAGCTTCTCGGGGTCCACTTTATTAGACGTTTCTCGCAGCACTCAACCACTACAACTTATTCATGCTGATGTATGGGACAGTCATTGAAGACCTCATCAGGCGGACATCGATATTTTGTTTTATTCTTAGATGACTTTTCCAAACATGTTTGACTTTTTCTCTTGAAAAAAAAATCTAATGTTTGTGCTACTTTTATTTCTTTGAGAACATATGTTGAATGACAATTTAATTTGTCTATTAAAGCATTTCAATCAGACTATGGTGGCGAATTCACTTGACTTACACATATATTGTGCCAACTTGAAGTTATACATCCTCTTTCTTGCCCTCACGTACATGAGCAAAATGATGCCACTGAATGAAAAATCCGACAACTAGTTGATACTAGACTCACGCTGATTAGTCATGCTTCGTTTCGGAACCAGTTTTTGGCATTATGCAATCCAAACTACTGCCTACTTACGCAGCCGTCTTCCCACGGTTTCGTACCCCTCATCTTACTATCTTCTTTTTCACAAGCACCCGGACTATGAATTCCTCCAAGTCTTTGAGTGCACTATATGCCCACTAATACGACCCTACCAAAGTCATAAGTTATCTTACCGCTCTTGTCTGTGTGTATTCCTTGGCTATCCAGAAAATCATATTGGATATCGTCATCTCGACATCGCCTCTGGATGAATTTATGTTGCACCCCATGTATGTGTTGACGAGTCTAGCTTTCCTTTCAAACATCATCCTATCCACTTACCTTTCTCTTCACACTCGCCTCTTGATACACCGTGGCTTGCTATTCCCATAGTAGTTCCTGGGAATAGTCCATTGCTTCTCTCCCTCCATCTCTTTCCGTTGACACTTCACCACACCCAACACTCGAAAATCTGTTGACTATCATAACTTAGCGGGCTCCAAGTCTTTTGCCAGAGCAGCTTATCAAGGTCAATTGCATTTAGCTTCTCATAAGCAATGGGACGAACAACTCTAGTGCCTAAAGTTAGCATATCGGAAGGTAGACGTGCAACTGTAGACAAAAAAATGCAGTGCAGTAGTATGAAGAACAGGCACTACCTGGACCTCGACGAGACCAGTGCTCTGGGCGATGACAACTTCGATGGTGCCGTCGGGTTTGGGGCGCCAGTATCCGCTCTCGGCGTGCATCGGCTCGGCGGACGGCAGCTTCCATGTCTTCTGGGTATAAGCTATCACGGGCTGCGCCGAGATGATGGGGGAAGGGGCGTCAGGCGAGGTGATTGAAGGAAGAGGAGAAGACAGGGAGAGGGGCTCGTTACCTTTCCCGAATGCGAGAAGAAGAGCTCTTCCCCATAGGCGAAGGAGTTGATGGTGGGGAAGCCGCCCTCGCCTTCTCCCCTCCACCTCCCGAGCAGGAAGGAGAGCGGGGCGATCGCCGGATGCAGCGGCGGTGGCGCAGCGACGGCCGAGGACTCCATCATCAAATCTTCGAAGAGCGCAGCGCCCAACTTGCTGACCTCCTTTCCTTTTTTTACCCGTTGAAAAATCTCCTTGGACTTTGTTTAGCAACAACAACTGAGTGCGACTGTATCGAAACACAGGATCAAAAATTAATGGGGAAAATAAAAATTAAACGTAGCATAAAGTCGAATCTCATACATTAATAACATCTAAAATATTTATTGAACCCAAATCGTACAAGTTCATAATGAAATTAATTCTGGAGCAGTTTGGCATTGGATTATTTACAGAATTAACAATTTATTTAGTCAGACAACTTTTAAATTTGTGTCGTAAAATAAATAAGTAAATTATTAGTAATGTTGGAGTGAATTGAATTATTTCTATTTCTAAAGTATATTGAAATATATTAATCTCACAAATTAAAAAAATAATCACACCATTAATATAATAACCTCGATTTTTTTCTAAAATAATAAAAGGATAAAAGAAAAAAGATGGGATAAGATTGAAATTAAAAAATAATATATATGAGTTCAAATCAAATTATTATCCTAATGTTTTAAGATTGTAGTAGTATCCAAACTTATTTTAGTAAATGATTTGATATAAATTCTATTTAGAGAAGGTCAAACTTAGGCAATCATACAACTCCTCTATTTGATAATTTTTTTTTCTCTTTCTTTCTCTCTCCCTCTTCTCTAACTCAATCTCATAGTAGACGAAGGATCAACATCGACGAGGAGGAAGAAGGCATAGATGGGAGAAGAATGACCGGAAAAGTGAGACAAATAATCTAGGACAAAAGAAGAAGAGGATAATCTAATTATAACTAAGGTATATAACTAGATGATCAACCTTAGGTAATGATGATTAATTTAGGAGAGATGAATAAGGATATGTTCTCTGCACTAAAATAATAAGTCTTGTTCGATAATATTAAAATAATATATATGGATTCACTTTTGGGGACAAACGGAGACGAAGAAGTCGCAAGGAAGGTTGAACGTAGATTGTGTCCCAACAGACATGACCCACACTCATCGCACAACATCGACCACGTCGGTCGGGTTCTCACCAGATGATGGGAAGATCGCAAAGTGTGAACATTCATCCGAAATGGATGTGAGCCGCATCCATCATATGATACGGTAGGAAAGCGAACAACACTCGCCACACAACACGAAGTTGACATAACATGGATCGTGTCATCATATGACGGTGTCGTGTCCCTCGAACAACTATAACAAACAAACACATCATGTTCTTTGAACCGCACCAGAGATAGACACACGACTCGTTTTGCATCTTGACACGCCTGATGTTCTTTGGATCAAAAACGACGTCGATGAAAACCCGAACCCTAATACGAACCATGTTCACAAACCATGTTAACTGATAAATCAATATTGGGTGTGGGATATTTCTCCTCGAAAATGGACACGTAAGCAAAACAGGTCATGTGGATATCCGACGCAGATCGTATTGCCCCATTTCACGACTTAAATATTATTAATAATCATTAATGCAGACCACGTCAACATCCGATGCAGGCCATATTCTGCCTAGTGAAAGATTATATAATTTAAGTGAATTTTGTATTATAATGTTTGTTAAACACTAATATTGATCCTTAAGTTACTACAGTGATCTAAGAATTCTTGAAGATAACCCAGAAGTGAGCGGATTGCTCACTGGTAATAGAATTAAAAATATTAATGATTGTGATTGAATTTATCGCATGAAGAGTAGGCCCCGTCGACAATGGAATTTATCTCGATTATGAGATTTATCTCGACTACATAATTTATTCCTGATTGCGAGAATTATTCTGACTAATACTAAAACTATTGACTACTTCATAAAATAGCTAACGGTGCATGCATTGAGTCTTCATTGTCCTAGTAAAAAGGCTCACCTACTAATTATAATATTTGACGAATTTAAAACAAGAAATAAAAAAGAATAATAAGATCTTAAGTTAATATTAAATTTGAGCATACTGAATATTGTAAATCATGATTAATAGCTCTTTACTTTATGTATTCGTATCCTACTCATATACGTTTTACTTAAAATAAATGAAATTTCATGTTCGAAATATCATTTTCTGGTTGTGGTCGAGTTTCAAGCACGAAGACAAATCCTGAATTTGTTAATTTTGAACTTAAAAAATACTTTATTATTTGAGTCAATCATTAATGACATCGCTATATCGTTTGCATTTCTAACCTATTACACATTTTACATATTCGTCGAGTTTGTAATTCTTTTTAGTGATACAACTTTAGCACGTCACAAATTAATTTAGATCAAATTAATTCCTAAATATCTTTTGACATTTGAATTATCAACTTTGGAGACAAAGAGAAGGTAATTGACTCATTGTGGTATAATCTGATTTATATCTGTAACCCCCAACTTTTGAATTAAAAAATGTCCTCATAACCAAATTCAATTAGAAATCAGATTCAGAATCCTTAATATTAGATAATTTTAAAATATCTGATATGGTTCATTGAACCTGGACACTTTTTTCTCTTCTCATGTTTGCCCGAGTCGGCCCTAGTTTCTCTTTTTCTCATCCTCTCTCATTCAAGGAAGAAAATGATCTCGAGAGAGAGAAGATGAAGGTAAATCAAGGTTGGAGAGCGACGCCAGGAGAAGGATCGACGTAAACAAATGCAGGAACGAATTGAGTACGAACGGACAACGAGCTTATGGGATAACATGTATGTAACATGGTGGATCCCTTTAGAATAGGATTTTCATGATGGATCAATGCATGTCAGGTCTTTTTATAATATTATGATGGATTTTATATGATGATCATATGTCATGTGATTTTGATTTTAATCCTCATGATGAATATATGATGTTTCTGCCCTAGAAAAGTTTTAGATGATGTGAATGGATTAAGGAGATCCGTTCATGAATATAAGAATGTATATGACGTAGATTTTAAGGCCGAACACTGTAGAAAAATGTAGTGTTATAGATCATCATATAATAATGTATCTATAGGAAAGAATCTCGGATCGGTTCAGAGAAGAAAAAGGGCGGAGTTCGCGTAGAAATTTTTCGTCACGACCATGATGGAGGCAGTCAACGACAGCATGGACGAAATTCGCCTAGAAATTTTCCGTCACGGCCGTGACGGACACGTCACGAGCCATGATGATGGCAGTCGAAGAAGACGACCTTCGGTCATGGTTGTGATGGTCACGTCACGGGCCATGACAATAGATTATAGAAAAATCCCTATCGGTCACGGCCGTGATAGTTATGTCACGGGTCATGACAGTAGGTGCATGAAACAACCGTGATTATACCATCGTGGGCCGTGACGCGAGGTCGTGAGAGCAGTCACGAACTGAGCACGAGGAAAAAAATGAATACCAGTCACGACCGTGACATGGTTGTCACGGGTCGTGACCATGCAACCTGAAGACCCAACTATTCTGTCACGGTCGTGACAAGTTTGTCACGGGGCGTGACCATGAATGAAATGCGGGGCATTCGATCATGGCCGTGACAGAGCCTTCACGGACCGTGACCACTATTTTCCAATTATTTTATATTTATTATAATAGTAGATGTTGTGGAATTCTCCTGTAATCCTAAGGACTAATATGTGGACAAGATAAATGGTCGATCATCCACACGAAAATTAATGATGAAGCCGCCATACATTGAATGATTGGGATCGCAGTGTTTATGATGATGGGGGACTGATAGATCAGCTGCTACCTAGTTCCTGTTGCTTGATCTTCTCCCCGTCTTGCAACAAATGAATTTCTTGAGCATCCTTTTCGGTCGTGGCTTGTGCACCTCCACTAACCTATTGGCGAAGCCTCTAAAGACTCATGAGTCATTCAAAATCACAACAAAGCCCCTCAAAGTCACCTCAAAGTCACTAATGAGATAAAAAAAACTTAAGAAGATAATCACTTGGTTTAATGTTTGCATTGAGCATATTACATTAGTTGTTAAGGAATGATGTTATTGTATTTTCATGTATGCCAAGTATAAGAAAAGTTAAATGATGAATGAAATGAATATGATGAAAGAACTCAATGATGATGATGTGGAGTAATGGATATTTGACCATGGGTCATGCGTACTCCTTATGTATACGCTCAGAGTGATTGATGTTTGACTATATGTCATAGCTGACTCATGATGCAAGAAAGTAATGATATGTTAATGAAAGCAAAGTTATGTTAAGAAAGTATTGTATGGAGTACTTTATATTTGATTGATGTCATAACTCACTCCTGATACCATAAAGTTATGATATGCTTATGATGATGAAAGTAAAGTTATGTAAGGAAAGATGATAAACTAAAGATGATGAAAAAAAGTAAGATATGAGTATGATGATATATATAAGAAAGTAAAGATATGTATGATGTTTTATGGTGACCCTCATGTATGATTATCGATGATTAATTATGATTATATAATTTAAGTTTCATGCTTTTATTCCATCATGAAATGTACCATCTATTATGTCTTACATATTTGAGCTTTCTAGCTCATGATGGATTTTATTTTTTCCCTGCTTTGGATCCTGCAGGTCAGTGATCTAAGGTGTCATGATTACTGGTGGCGCTAGCGGCGATAGATGTTCATGATGATGATGCTGTTTGCACTTGAGTAGTGGTCCTAAATCAAGTTATCTCTAGTTTATTTCTTTTTCAATGCTGTAATAGTTATTTCTGAGATAAATTATGTTATGTAAGATTTTCGTAATTATTTTATGTATGATAAGAGTTTTTAAAAGTTTACATATTTCGCATTTAGTTGATCAATCTTAGTGCCAACTTAAAAGTTAAAAAAATATATGATATATAATACACTCAAAAGAGTGTATTCTATTGTGCGGTGAGGTGATCTTTTGGGGGCATTACAATATCTCACTTACTTCGAATTTTATTTTTATAGTCACACAATCCGTAGTTTTCATTTTCGATTTGGTTTCTGAGCCAAAAAGAACCCATGAGACAAAAATCAAAATGAACGAATAAATGTAAGAGTTTTTTTTTGTCGAATTTAGTTTTTGTTAATTTTGGGCTTCCATGAGACGTTTATTTTTTTTTCCATTAGTTGAGGTCGACCAATGTGAATGTAATCTATTTCGGCCCAACATTTATATGTCAACATATTTTAATTCAAAACATTTAATGCGAAAATAAAAAAAAGTTATAATATTTTTTTATGCACAACTTTTGTACACTATACTATACGCGCTATATTAAATAAAATACACTACAATTTATTCATATACATTCCGTACACATAAAGATAAAGATACGTAAAATTCATATTTTGAATTTTAAATAAAATAATTTTTATAGATATCACGTGTCTTTATATATTGAATGCACCTAATTTATTTGCACGCTAATACACATTAATTATATATATATATATATTCTCTAAAAATTATCAATTCGGTAAAATTCTACTATTTTTATTTTAATATTAAATTAATCTAGAACCTTAAAAAAACACTTCACAAGAAATAAAGAAAACGTAGCAAATATTATTGCACTATGATTGATGGGTTCTGGATGTCTTTTGGCAGATTCGGATCCAGAGGCGCAAATCCAACTCGTCGTTTACGCAGGTCGAACTCCCAAAAGTATCCCTTCTGCAGAAGCCTTCCAACAATGGCGCCGTCTCCTCCTTCCCCTACGGGTCGCAGCCCCAAGCACCAGACCCCTTCCTCTTTCTCGTACACCAAGCTCTCCCTCCGCGGCACGAACCGCGCCCCGCCTTCGAATTCGATCGCCAGCTCAGGCACCTCCGACGCATTCGGAGCGCCCCATGACCGGAAGCACGTCGCCTCTGCGCCACCGCTTTTCACGTCGCCACCATCCACGTCCGCCTCGCGCGAGCCGAAGAACGCGGCGTAGATGGCGCGGAACGCCGCTTGAGGCACGTAGGTGAGGGTCGTTCCGATGTCCAGGATCGTGCCGCCGGATTCGTCGCGAGCATCGAGCTTCCACATGTCGCCGGGAGCGTCCAAGGCCGCCCCGTCGATTAGAAACCTCGAAACCTGGACGTGAAATAGTGACCGGCCGTCTACCAGCCCGGCGTACTGCATGCGCTGGTAGCCGATCGCCCCTGCGCGACTGAACGTTATATGATCATCGCCATGGCGGTCTCCTTCTGCGAGGGTGTACGACAGTACGTAGCCGAATTTTGATGCCATGAGGCTGGTGAAGGAAGGATGGCCGGGGGACAGGCCCAGAACTCCGTCGGCGTCCGCCAGGTTGGTCGACTCCCTGGAGCTGCACCCGATCATCACGTCGTGAAACCTCACCGGTGATTCGTCGCGATTCCCAGACGACACCGCCACTGTGTCGGTGGCCCAGTAGCCTTCCGTTGACGTTCCATCTTCGTAATCGTGCCGGTAGTCGCAGAACTCGTGCGCGGCCGAGCACCTCCTGCCGGTGGCAACGGAGCCGGCGCAAGAAGGTGACGTGCAGTAGACGGGAGCGAAGGTTAGCGACCTCCGGTGGTCGAAAGCTCGGTAAGGTGGCGGCGGAGCATCGCCATAAGTGTTAGCACCGTCGACGCAGTAGACCCAGGAGACGTCGCTGCCTGTGTCCGGCAGGAGGTACAGCGTCTGTGGGGGTTCGCCGACGAGCACTTGGACGAGCAGACCTTCGGAGGTGTAGATGATGGGGATTTCGACGGTGGTGGTGTTGCTGTGATCATGTAGTAGTAGTTGCAGTGGAGAGGTTGGAGGAATAAGGCTATGAGATGTGGATGGAGGAATGGAAGCAAATAGAATTAAGAGGGCAATTATGAAAAGATGGTCATGATCATATGAACTCATTGTGGCACAAGAACCAACCGCTCAAGTAATTAACTAATAAACCCGTTTTTAAGAAAAATACAAAGGAGGTGTGCGAGAACTAAGAAATACACACCACTAATTAATCTCCGGTAGTGAAATCCACTCTAATTGTTGGCAATTGGATTGAGTTAATCTCCGGTAAAAGAAAGGTGGTTTTAAGTTAGGGTGGAGTTTCTGGTCGTCGTCTAAAAAAAGATCTCGAGTTCGAATCTTTCTTTATGCATCAAGACTCAACAAAATCTTAATAAGAGTCTCACTCATAATAATCATACTTACGATATAAGACGAACGATACAAATTAGGTTTGACAAAACTTCGAAAACTGCTATGAAAATTGAAAAAAAATAGAGTATTTGGATGACGAGCCAATTAACCAATGCATTCTATATTTTCAAAATGTAAAAAGCTCTAGTCGTGATCTTTTAATCAAATATAGTTGGCATAGTTGATTAATATGATCGTGCTATCTCTGAATTTAATTCCTGAAGTCATAAATTTTATTTAAATTTATCCTTTGTTTTCGTCCGAATACAGGCTTAAGCATATGTTAATAATAACCTTCAACATTGATGTGTGTCCACACACAAAAAAAAAGAGATAGTTGCAACTTGCATGGCAAGAGGGATGTAATAAAGGGACCTTCCACACACCATGAGCATGAATAAAGGTCGTAGGACGGTGCCATTTTTTGCATGGTTAAGGGGGCAATTGACATGAGTGTTAGTTGTGAGCTGATGGACGAGCACGGAGGAAGCTAACAAAGTCCATGGATTGCATGCATGACCATGACATCATGATTGGAGTTTTTACTATATAATTCATTTTGAATGGAAAGTGATTTGATATCATATTAATCAAATTGTTTTGGATATTAGTGAACTCTTGGTCACGAAATCCGACCTTGTAGACACACCAATGACATGCAATCGTGCATCATTATGTTACAATGAGAAGTTAGCGATGCATCTTAGGAATGCTTTTGCTTCTCGGCTATCTAAAAATACATATGAACAAAAATTCCACAAAAATGAAACAAGACGTTTTCGATTTATTTATATTTTAAGGGAGGGTTGCTTGGCGTGTGCAATTAATTATTGTGGGCACAAAATGCCGGGAAGAGTATATTAAGTACGATACGCGACTCATATATTTATAACTATAAAAAGATATGCATATAGTTGGTTTATAGTGTTACTTTTTATGCCCCAACTTGAACACTTTAACATAATGTGCATTTGGCGTTTGTGTTTTTTTCTTCCTTCAAAGAAAAACAAAAGAGAAAGGTTCCGTATTTCCAATATTCAATTGATCAATAAAGTTAAAATGGCAAATTAACGAGCCATTTTAATTGAGTAGTTCGACTTACTTTTTTATTGTGCCATCATTAAATACACCAAATTAAAGTTAAATAAGTTTGATATTCCGATTCAAACATATGAAATTCCATGGAGAAATCGGCTATCTGTTTTTGCATTCTATGTTTAATTTTTCCTCCTTTCTACCTCATAATAGCTATTGGTTGAATAATTTGGTGAAATAAGCCGCCAGCTCATTTAGATGAATAGTTTGGCGAAATAGCATAATAACATTTGCTAAGAGAGACCATGATGAACAATACTTAGAGGAGTAGCATTGCACAAGATTTGGGGCATGCACCAAAAAATTGCACCCATTTGAGCTTGTGAAGAAAAGTACAAAGCTAACTCTGTATTTGTTTTATTTAAAACTAGATTGCATGGTTTTCCTTTTCTATTAAGAAAACAATTTTCATCCTTTTGTTTTGTAGTAGATATTATATGTTAATTAGTTTTATAGACATAAAGGGAAGATATTTTTTTCTCTTTAAAAGGTAAAATATTTTTCCAAAATCATATACAACCTTTTTGGTCAACTGAAAAAAAAATTTGGTTCAAATTTTCCTCAATTGTTAGGAAGTCATGGACATCTCTGTCTTATCATCCAACATTTTGATTATTAGTGAGTAATATGGACAGGGACAACCTATTTTCACAAATCAGCAATTCAATTGCGTACATGTATTGACATGTCTAGGCGACAATTTTAATAGAAAATAGAAAATGATCTCTCAGAGCTAACAGTTGCAGAAACTGCATAGTTGACCATCTTTCTCAATCGAGCATTCTTCGTTGAAAATGGAGTTGAAGTAAAGATGGAAATCGGAGCGGGCCGGGTCGGATCGGACCGTCGAGCTTGACGGGTACACTCTTTAGGAGCATAGCTGCGATGAGCACGAGTCCGACGAATTATTCTAACTTATATAACAAAATAAGTTCCAGAAGTAAGATATTATGCATGTTTTTTTAGTCAATATGTCCAATTTAATTTTTTTTTCCTCGAACATAATTTTATAATTTAATGTATATAATAAATGAATTTTCTTAGAAGATATATATAGAGAGAGAGGATAGGGAGTGTGTAGTATATTTGTGTGCTGCACACTGTGTAGCACACAAATTATTCTATTAAATTTTATTCAATAATTTTAATATTATTACTTTTTAATTCTAATAGAATTTTCTATACAAGAGAGTGATCCGATCTTAATTTTTAATTTACTATATCATATTTTTATTTTTACTCACATATCAACCGTTGAATCAAGTAATAATAAAAAATAAACTCAACTTTAAATGGTTGGATGAAATTCATCGGTTAATATATCGATAGATTATTTTAATATATATAT
>LTAE01001775.1:28463-50867 GCA_001647135.1 Pontederia paniculata | reverse complement strand
CATTCTATGAACAACTCTGGAAACCTGACACAAATCCATCCTTAGATAATCATTATTGGCCACCACTTCCTACACTAGACCCTTCTTGGCATCACACACTTCTATCTCCTGTTACTAACCAAGAGATCAAAGAATGCCTTTGGAACATGGCCTCAGGAAAGGCTCCTGACCCAGATGGTTTTACTGTTGAATTCTACAAACATTATTGGGATATAGTGGGACACAAAATCTCATCTGTCATTAAATCTTTCTTCTCAACAAGCCACCTGCCACTAGACTGGGGTAATACCTCCTTAGTTTTTATACCTAGAAAACATGCCCCTAAGAAGGTCACAGATTATAGGCCAATTGCACTATGCAACATACTATACAGATTAATAGCCAAACTCATAACAAAAAGATTAAAACCTGCTCTCAACTCTCTTATTGATCCTGTACAATCAGCATATGTAGCAAACAGGGATATCCATGATAATGTCCTGATTGCACAAGAAATAGCACACTCCATGAAAATAGGAAGAAGGAAATATATGATGATCAAAGTAGATATGGAAAAAGCTTTTGATCGTGTCTCTTGACAAGCCATCCTCACTGTACTCAAGAAAATGAATTTTCCTTCTATATTTATAAACTGGATCAATACATGTATATCCTCTGCCACTTACACTTGTTGCATTAATGGGGTTAGATCACAATCATTTAAAGGGCACAAAGGAATAAGGCAGGGAGACCCAATCTCTCCTTATCTATTCATACTTATCTCCCAAGTATTCACTTCAATCATGTCTTATGCAGAGTCAATCAACAAAATCATACCTTTCCAATTAAAAACCTTCTCTTTGAGTCATCTTCTTTTTGCTGATGATATGCTTATCACAGTGGCAGCCACCAAAAGAAATTGTGCAAGTCTCTCTGCCATCTTTCAATATTATGAACTACTAACTAATCAAAGAATCAATTACAACAAGTCACAAATTTACTTTCCACCTAAATTTAACTTAGTCAGGAAAAACAATATCAAAAGCATCTTAAACATGTCAGAAGGAAATTATCCTTTCATCTATTTGGGAGCACCTATCTCCTATAAGTATTTGAATTATAATCATCTAGCATTCCTCACTGATAAGGTCTCTTCTAACCTTTCAGGTTGGAAAATGAAACTTCTATCCCAAGCTGGCAGAACAATACTCATCAAAAGTGTTCTAAATTCTATCCCTAATTATTCATTAGGTTGCATTCACTTGCCTAACAATATCCTTCAAAACTTGGAACATCAATCTAGGCAGTTTCTTTGGTCATCCAGTAATAACAAGAAAGGTCTTCATCTAATTGATTGGAACACAGTACAATTATCTAAGAAGGAGGGTGGACTTGGTATCAGAAATATTAAACATGTCCAATCTGCTTTACTTGCTAAGAGACTGATTAACCTTTTAAATAATCATAAGGGTATTTGGACTCACTTAATCTCACAAAAATATGAAATACCACATCCATGGAATGTGAATCTCTTTTACAGGAACATAGCTTGGAGTTGGAGAATCAATTTGGAAGCTCTTGATGCATTAAAGCAAGGTTTTAAAATATGCATTGGTAACGACAAGAATACTAATGTGTTATATGATCCATGGTTATTTTGCACTCCTATACGTCTTATGCCTACCTTCATAAATGTAAATGCACATATAAGTAACCTCACTGTTGCTGATCTGCTATGTGGTAGTAACTGGAATTACTCTTTGTTGTATGAGTTATTTGGCCCAATATTGTCTGCTGTGATTATTATGATACATATACCTATTGTGCCCAAGGATGACCGGTGGGTATGGGTGGAAGATACCGATGGCTCTGCCAATACAAAGTCCGTGGTTAAATTTCTGAATATGTCAACTCCCACACTTGGTAGTTACAGGGATATAGAGTGGAGTATCTTATGGAGCATTCCAGTACCCCCCCCCAAATCCAAAATTTCTTGTGGAAACTGCTCCATGGCCGGCTCCCAACAAAGAAATGGCTTATGCATCTTAACGATTCCATGAATCATGCATGTTCATTGTGTGGTATGCATGAAGAATCCTCTGATCATCTATTCTTTCAATGTCCTATTAGCATGCAACTTTGGAATTTATTCCAAAGGGAAACCTCATATACATTCAACTATCTAAGTTCATGGCATACTGGTAAGTGGCTTCAGGAAGGTATAAACCTAAGCACAACTTCCAGGAACTCTATCCTTTCTTTAATTGCTTTTTGCCTTTGGGGTCTTTGGAAACTAAGAAATGATATACACTTTAACTCCACTCGACACCCTGTTTCTACTGTGTGGTACCGAGCAATGACCTATTCTGCAGATTACACCAGACACCACTGTCCTGAGGGACGTCCCCCCAATGATCCTGTATGGGTTAGGTGGGAGCCTCCGCCTCCGGGTTGGGTCAAACTCAACACCGACGGGTCCTTTACTGGACCTGAAAAGGTTGGAGGGGCAGGTTTTATAATCATATCTCCTAATGGCAGTCTCCATTTTGTAGGTGCATCTCACAGGAATTTCAATTTTGTTTTAGAAGCCGAAGCATGGGCGTTACGATGTGGTATTATGAAGTGCAGTCAACTGGGGTGCCAAAGAGTTTGGATAGAATGCGACTCCTCCAATCTTGTATCCATTCTGAAGAAGCAGACTAACTGCCCATGGAAGATAAGAAACATCATCTTAGATTGTTGGCATACAATTGAAACCTTTGAAAGTTTTGTAATAGAACACATTTATCGTGAGGCTAATAGAGCCGCTGATTTTTTGGCGAACCATGGACGACTAACCGCCATGGATCTTTTTTGGCAAGAAGACCCTCCTCGAGGTCTTCTAGATATTTTGTATCAAGACACTTCGGGTTTCTATTCTAATCGTTAAAGTTTCCTTTCAAAAAAAAAAGTTACGCATGCTCAATGGAGCTTGTGAGCTCGCAAACGAGGTCAAGCGGTTTCTGACTCCAAAGCCCCCAACGGAAAAGTTACACATCGTTATCATTCTATTATTTAAGAATTTCAAGAAATCCTTATAAAAATTTTGGATTCTTTTGTTTGATTGTCATATTTAAAAATGTACTTGGCAATATAGCATTTTCGTCGAAATGAGATTCCTATGATCTATAAGAATCTCATTACCTCCAATACTTATGTCAATCTAACTGACTTAATACTTATGTTTAAAGTAAATACATTTTTTTTAGCTTCACCAAACGGACTAAACCAAACGCCACAATCCTACTTTTTAAGGAATGTGATTAATATAAAATAGATTCCTAAGAATTCAAATATTCCTATCAATATTATAAAGTATGAACCAAACACACCTTTTATGGTTATGAGTGGAGAATCAAAGCTCATTGGGTATGTTTCCATCTCCAAATGACTATGGCCCTAAAGCCTCGACGAAATCGTGTACCGAATTTGATTCATATCGGCAATATCATGTGCTCTCTCACACACGCTATAGAACTCACGAAGAATTATGTCACTTTTTCTATGCGCGTAATATGACACGACGAAACTACATATCCATTTTTGTAACAATCGGAGTTGTACGAAAATTCTTAAAATTCATTAAAGTTCAAATTCTAAAGGGCAAATTCAAATTCTAAGAGTAAATTAGAAATAACTATAGAAAAATAGCAGTTCCTATCTATGACCGCTGATTTTTCTTGAGTATATCTTGCCCATAAAAGTCGAGAAAAAATTTTGGAGTGCAATCCGATGAGCTTAAAAATTACTAAAAATAAGATAATCTATAGTAAAGAGAAATCGACATATATACGATCAAGCGCCCGAACTGGGCGAAATGGGTGGGGAATCGGAGCTCACGGGGTATATTTTCGTTCCCAAATGACGATGGCCCTAAAGCCTTGTTCGTCCACGAAGCAACCTCGACGGAATCATGTATTGAGTTTGAGGCTTAGCGGCAATATCGGTGCTCTCTCACGCAAGACCATATAAACGTCATAGAATGCACGAAAAATCATGCCAATTTTTTTAGACACGCGATATGACATGTCGAAACTACATATCAATTTTTTGCGACAATCGGAGTTGTAAGAAAATTCTCAAAATTCATAAAAGTTCAAATTGTAAAGGGTAAATTCAAATGCTAAGGGAAACTAGAGATAATTATGCAAAAACAACAACTCACTATATATGACTACTGATTTTTCCTTGAGTATATCGAAGATTGGAGCGCAATCCAACGAGCGTAAAAATTACTAAAAATAAGATAATCTATAGTAAAGATGGATCGATATCTACACGACCGAACGCCCGAACCGGATGAAGCGGGTGGAGAATCAAAGCTCACGAGATATGTTCTAATCTCCAAATGACGATGACCCTAAAGCATTGCCCGTCCGCGAAGCAACCTCGACGGAATCGCGTACCGAGTTTGATCCTTATAGGCAATATTGTCCGAACTCTCTATCGATTTTTGCGACAATTAGAGTTGTACGAAAATTATTAAAATTCATTAAAGTTTAAATTCTAACTGTAAATTAAATTCTAAGGGCAAACCAGATATAATTATAGAAAAATAACAACTCACTATCTATGGTCGCTGATTTTTTTTTTAGTATATCATGCCTATAGAAGTTGAGAGAAAATTTTGAATCGCAATCCGATGAGCGTAAAAAATACTAAAGATAAAATAATCTATAGTAAAGGAGATCGATATCTACACAATTGAGTGCCTGAACTAGGCGAAACGAATGGAGAATCAGAGCTAATTAGGTATGTTTCCATCCCCAAATGACGATGACCCTAAAGTTTTGCCCGTTCGTGAAGCAACCTCGATGGAATCGTGTATCGAGTTTGATGCTTATTGGCAATACCATATGCTCTCTCAGACACGACCATAAAGATGCCACTTTAATATTGTTGTGCAACCTATGAACTTTGGATTTGAGTCAATGGTTATAAATAGAGTTGGTGGACAAATCAATGGATCTATGAAGTCCTTCTGCAAAAAATAGGTCGTGCAACACTATATATTATGTATACATACAAGTTTATTTTTTCCATCACGAAACTAAAACTATTCTTTTACACGAAAATCAATTGCTTATATTTAATTTTCATCTCTCTCTCTCTCTCTCTCTCTCTCACACACACACACACACACACACACACACACACACACACAATGTTTTTCCTTATGTTATTTTTTACATGACCAAATTGCCTCTCTCGTGAACTCACGCGGTGGTGAGCTTCTCATAGGTTTTATTTGGATATTTAAGTTAGGATGGATGAAGAGAAAAAGGAAAAAGAAATATGTGAAGAAAATAGGTGGGAGGTATTATGATTTTTTTGTTTGGATAAGAAGAAGGTGTATGATATGAAGAGGTTATATTTTAAAAGACCATTTTACACTTGAATAATACAAAATAATAAATAAATAATCATGTAAATGAGGGGTAAAAGCGTCCAAAATGTTAATTTATTCTAATTTCACTAATTTGGTGGAATTGGTTTTAAGGAGTTTGGAGAGGGCTAAAGTTTTTTTTTTTTTAAAACTTCTATCCAAACATGGGGTGAATCTTATAACCTCATCCCACCACTTCTCATCTCTTTTAGTTCTTTCATCCAAACATAGCCATAGTGTTAGACGACACATGTGCAAGCTCAGTGTTGTGCGAGGTTGAAGTTTGAGCATGCTCAATGGAGCTCATCATTCCCGAGCTTGCAAATTGTGAGCTCGCAAACGAGATCAAGCGGTTTCCGACTCCCAAGCCCCCAACGGAAAAGTTATATGTTGTTACCCTTAACGTTGTCGAGCAAGATCACAAGCTTGGTTGTCGTTGTGGCAAACTGACTAAGAGAAAAAGAGAGAGGCAACTTGGTTATGAAAAAGAAAATTAACAAAAAATTGAAATCAATGGTAGATAGAAAAAAGTGAAAAAAAATTAAAATCAAGTGTGTAAAGTGAAAATTTGAAAATAAGAGAATTAAATGGCTGATCGATTAAATTAATAAATTCTTATTTGATGTTTGAAAAAAAATGTAATAATGAAAAATTAAAAAGTTAACTACATGATTTAATTGAATGGATATTTGGATGAAGTTATAGAACTAAAAATTATTTTATTGATTGAATAAGAAAAAAATAATTTCATTATTATTTGAAATTTATTAACATAATATTATAAAGTATTTTCACACAGATTCATGAAAAAAAATACAAAAATAATCTTATCCATACAATTTTAAAAATAATAATATAATTTATTTGATTAATAATGTAATATATTATACTATATTGTGTTATAATAATTTATTTGAAAAATAATATGAACACACTCCTAATTTGTTTGATGTTATAATTAAAAGTTAACTATTGATGATTTTAATGACTATATTTTTGCTAAGCCATTCGAAAGAGTTGATTTTTTAAATAAAGTAGTATTTTCATATGAACTGCATGCGACTAATATTTTATTTATACATTAAGGAAACATACTTTAATTTTATTAAAAAATCACATTTATTTTAAGTATTGATATACTACTCTCTCAAAAAAATATTGAATATTAAATTTTAATTCAATAAATATTACAAAATATATTAATAAATATTATTATATATAAGCATCATAATATAAAGATATTTCTTTATAAAATTATTAATATAAGTTACTTTATTTACTAGTATTTTAGATAAAAAAGACTAATTTATTAATATTAATATTAATACATAATTCAAGTAACAAACATATTTTTAAAATGTCATATCATCATTAAGAGAAAGTTGATTCCCACCTCAACTAACTTAAGATCCAACAAAAGTTGAGATTTAAATCTGATTGGAACCAACTAAATCCAACAAATGTTGAACCTTATTGGTGGAGAATTAGAGTTGATTGGAGCCATAGAGAACTCTCACCAATGCTCAGGACAGATGGATTTGTACAAGGGCCTGATGGGAGAAAAAAAGGAAATAAGATGAACCGGAAGAGGAAAAAAAGGATATTACTCAAAGGAAAATTCAAACAGCATTATGTACTTGTACTTCTCACCGGGCTGAACAACCATAGAAGGGAAGTTGGGCTGATTGATGGCATTAGGCAATCCCTGCGTCTCCAAGCATGCTTCTCCCATAGACTGCACCATCTTTACCCACAGTGCCATCAACATAGCAGTGTAAAACTACAAACCAGGTGCATCACTCCATAGGTCTATCACCCTTGAACTGGAATAATCCCTTACTTTAGCTGCATGCTTCAGGCCAGACCTTTCTTCTCCGCAGTTCAGCACATAATTGTGATCGTATCCCATGCGAAGTTCATGGGTTCTCCGCTTCCTATCTTATTAACTTTTGTGAAATTAAATGGGGTACCACCAACTGGCATGATCTCTCCTGTTGGGATCGAGTTCTCATCCTCAAGAGTTATATAAGATCCCCAAATGTGGATCGAGTTTCAAGAATGTTTCCAGTGTTATGACCAGCTAAATTCCAGTAAGTATGTTGAGCTAGGCTGATGGGAATCATTTTGTTTGCAGGCACAGTTTCCATTTCCAGTTTCAACAACATGACTGTAGGAAGTGAATAACTTCGCAGTTACAGTGGCATCTCCAGGGTAACCTGATCTCATAAAAGTGAAAGTTCCATCACTTGGAATGATATTATAAGTTGATGCTTTCCTGATTTCTTCCTTTACAGAATATTTCTTGCCTTCCTCTCCATCCTTGCTATGATATTTCAAAGAAAGTGTTGGAACTGTGTCATCATTGTTATACATTTCTGACCTCCCACAGTAGCTTATCAAATCCTATCTTCTCGCCTGAGAATAAATTACGCTGGTTAGTATATTTCATAAGTTTGGATGAAGTGAAAGGTCTCTTTTCACTGAATCACTTACTATAAAGAGTCACTATACTGCCCACAGTGACTCTTCTAGAAACAAAATTTAAAATAAATAAATGCCAGATGAATGTGGTGGTGTTTATTGCAGTCTGGAGCATGATATTGTCAAAGCTCTCTGTAATGGTCCAAGAAGTATCTATTCCTGCCATAATGTTCAATGTAGCATGGCACTGCCTTTATGTTTTATTATGGAGCAAGACAGGCATACAATTATTATTTTCTCCTCGGATCTCTTTACAACAATTTAAATCATGTAAAGAAACATTGCAGCCCTCAGTGTAAACTGTGACCCTGATTTTATTGAGACAATTTGCTCTAAGGTTGTCTGTTGGGCTTTTAAGTAGAGGGCAAATAGTTTTAGATCCTACATCAGATATCACCAAACAAGAACAAATGTCTATTGTGTACTATCTTAAGATCTACTTGAAGAGAGATACTGCAATATCCAGTAGACTGAAATCAAAGTCGCTGATACTTTTTTGAAGATAACAAAATAAACTGAATACTGAAGATATGGTTCGCAAGTTTAGGTTTGATATCATTTCAAACCATGAAGGTTTTTTTTTTTTGGACCATTATTTATTGGTAATGAATAGTGCACTCTCTTAAGAGTAAACTTTCCCTCCTTGATTCTATTTGCCACCCGTCCAACAAAGCAGCCAAAGTATAGACCAGAACCTTTCTAACAATGAAAGAAAACCAGACAAACACATAATTATATTAATTGAAAAGGCAAGATAAACAAAATTCTCCGCTGGCATCAAATGGGAACAGGTTTGAGCAATCACTATAAATTCAAAGCGCAATAAACACAAAAGCTTTTCAAGTTTTAACATCGGTCATCGGGTAGCCTTGTAATTAATACTTCAAACAATCTTCAGCAGGTCAGTAGCAAGAGATAGTGTTATACCACTGTGCAGCATTAAGCCAAACCACAAGGATTTTGTTGTCAATTTTAGATGGTAATCTACATCTCGCAGGATCTCAGTGTTGGATGGCAGTTTTGATTCTAAGAATGTGTTTGGATTGATGGAAAGGAGGGTACGAAGGAGTAGGTAACAATTAACTTTCTTTTCCCTCCTAACTAACTAAAAATTATTTATCCCAACTTGAGTTTGAATAGAGGGTAAAGAATTTTACCCTCCATTACTCTCCCTTCCACTACCTTCCCTTTCCCTCCTCTATCCAAACACACCCTAAAGACAAATTTTGTTCTAGTATATAATTAATTGGGATGGGATAGCATAGTTATAATATAACATTTGAGAACATATTTCCCATAGTACGCGGCAATGCGGGTATAAGTTTTTTTTTTCCTATAAAGACTTTTCATCCTAATGGTCCTGCTAAGGCCAAATTTCTACTTCGACTTTACAATGTGCTAAAAGATATATTTGAAACCAAAAGGAGAATCAAAGATGATTTGTTTCTCTCATGATTGGCATCATACAAAAATACCCGCTAATGGGAATTTGTAGTCAAAGAGTAATCAAGGCATGTGATATCTTCCATATGGAAAAAAACGCTTCACCACCATAGTTTTGTAGAAATACAAACAAATGCATCAACCTGCTGCTGCTGCTGCACAATGAAAATAAAAATCCTAAAGAACTCTTTGGTGTATCTTATAATCTGCCCAAAAAATGGAGCAATCTTGAAACAATCTCCCTTAAGTAATGGACCTTTATCAAGCTTTCCTGCGACGAATCTAATAAAAAAGAACCCCGATAAAGGTGAGCAAAATGACATATAGTGCTACGGCTCGACAGAATCAAGTCTTAGTACCACATCAGTTTTATTACCTAAAACCAAACAAAAGCAACACAATTCAGAACAACAAACGAATCCCAAAGAGATGAAAGGTCCTATTTGGCACACATTTAAATTAGCGTCTACAGTAGCGTATAATGTGTTGATTAAATCAATACGCTATTTAAGGTATTTGGTAAGCACAATTAATAATAGCAACAAGCGATTGAAACCCAGCGTTTTGAGACGCTTGACAGACTAACATCTAGAGTAACGACAAACTTATGAAAATTTATTTCTAAATATACCCTCAAAATATTTTAATATTAGTTAATATCTGTGTGATACACTCATTATTTTATATTACATGATCACTTTATTATTTATTATTATTTTATTAACTTATAAATTATTTGATCAGCTATTTATTTTATTATTATTTATTAATATTAAAATATTTAAAATAAAAATGTGTTATTCAACTTATGACATATATTAATGTAATTTATTAAATAATTGTATGTACCTTTTTAGTTATTTTATATTTATTAATTTGTTCAAACGTGTCAAACATTTTTATTAAATTTAATAATTCACTCGCTACCGCTAATCGCTAATCTCTAGTCGCTAATCGTTATGATCACTTTATTATTTATTATTATTTTATTAACTTATAAATTATTTGATCAGCTATTTATTTTATTATTATTTATTAATATTAAAATATTTAAAATAAAAATGTGTTATTCAACTTATGACATATATTAATGTAATTTATTAAATAATTGTATGTACCTTTTTAGTTATTTTATATTTATTAATTTGTTCAAACGTGTCAAACATTTTTATTAAATTTAATAATTCACTCGCTACCGCTAATCGCTAATCTCTAGTCGCTAATCGTTATTCGCTATTAAACAGAGTCGAAGAAGAACTCGAAATGCGTCGAATAGGTAAAATTGAGATCGAACGGAAATTTCACATCGGGGATGAGGAGCGCAATGAGACGCTGCTCTGATTCGCGGACGTTAATTGGGGTGATTAGGTTTATGGGTGTCCTTATTGCCACTCCTAAATTGTTAATGCCACTCCTTTCTAGACTATTTTACCCTTTCAATTCTTTTGTAATTATAACATACAAATTAATATAAGAATACCAAAGGTCATCTGCTTTTAACTCAAGTAATATTCTCTCTCCTAGAACTTACTATCCATATCTGTCACCGTATTCACTTATTTTGATCAAATGAATATAATCAGCCATCGAAAAGAAAAAAATATTGAAGTGTGCTTCTTGTGATTCAAAGAATTCGTTAAGTTCTATATCAAATATTCTAGATATTTAATATTTTTTAGCAGATCAGTTTATTCTTTGGATTTTCAAGATTTTTCATTCTTTATTTCAATATTTTGCAAAAAAACATTTTTCAGATTGCATCTTTTAGTTGCTATTATATTTTTTTTTATAATTGAGATATCTTGATGTCAGTTCTACAACGTCATTTTTATAATGATGCAAAAGGTTTATGCTAATCCAACAATGATATTTTTTTATTTTAATTATAACGATAGATTAAATATTTTATTTGAGAATTTAATCTTATTTTTTTTAATCGTATTGATACTTGTTTTTAGATATGGCAACATATAAATTTGAAAGTTAATTATGAAACTGACGTGATTTATTTTTTAATTATTATAATATATCAAATTTTGTGTGTCTACAACTATTTATTATTTTGTTCTAGTGTAATTGAGTAAATATTTATAATTTATAATGTTCTGCAAAGTGAATTATATTGCACTCTTTGTTAAAAAAAAATTGTTCGCGTACAAATTTCATAAAAGTTGCATGAATCTCAAGTTATAAAATTAAAGACATGGACTTTAGGAGAAAATTCGAAGTAGAAAATAGAGAGAAAAAAATTGAATATTACCTTATATTTTACAGCTGTCTTGCATTTGTATCTGGTTAGTATTAATAGTATGATTAACTTTGAAAGAATTGAAAGGATAAAATAGTTTAAATAGGAGCGACATTAAGAATATAGAGTTGCAATAAGGCCATCCTAGGTTTATTCCACGGCCAAATCTCCGCCCAAAAAAATTCGATTTTTACCTTTCGAGTCCGTTTTCATTTGGGAAATTAAAATGGCACGCTTTCTCGGAATACTGCAACGTGGAAATATTTTCCAGCCAAGTCGCGACACGTGCTTGGGATTCTGGAATTAAAGTTGAAAAGGATACAAGGGAGGTGGTAGACACCCTTCCCCTATACTTAACCGTTGGATCTTCCATCTATGGTCTTGATCTGAACACGTCTGATTAATTTCTTTTCCTTCACCTGTGTCCGCTTCAGCAGGTCCGCCCTGCGCCGTCGGCCTCCGCGCCGCGCAACCTCGTGCTCTCGAAGGAGAGGTAGGATTTGCTTATCGATTAAGTCAATGACATGTATATACGCATATGTGTGTTTAATTTGTTATACCATAAGATTAGCACGCCTCATGGAAATTTGGTGTCTTTTATAAGTAATATGTGATTTCTTTTTGCTTTTTGAAGGTTTGGGATTTTTTTGACCCGTCGATTGTGTATGATCTTCTTGTCGGCAGTTTTGTCTTCTGCATAATTTGAAAGCGAGATTTCCAACTATATTTTTCTCTTTTTTAACATAACTTTCCAATTGCATTGGCAAGGTTCTTACTGATAAGTTTGATGATTTTGCATTCTTTCTGGAATGAGTCGATTATAACTTATAAACATGAATACAGCTCATAAATACATTATATTAAGGTTATTTACCGTAGAAAATAGTTCAGTTTGCTTATGCCATTTTTTGAATGGTATATGTAGACTTGTTCCTATTTTATCTGAATTTTAATTTAGTTTCACCCTCGAATTTCCTTTGTTTCTCTCCGTCGTGACTTTTCAGATAATATTCAAGTTATAATGGGACAAATATAATGACCATACACCATCTAGTATCTTATCAGATAAAGTACTATTGTCTAGTACTTATTTAAGATCCTTTCTTTCTTGATGAAAAAAAAAATTGTTGTTGTCAGCAAGCCCTGACAGGTTTACTATATTTCACCACAATTTCAACTTGAAACACTTTGGGTTATTGGGTGGTTGGAGAGGTGAATACATGTTCACTATATTTCTTGTCTTGCAACTTTGGTATCTAGACAGAAAATATTTTTCTTTGTCTTCTGATTTTTCCATCTATTAATGTAATTATTGTTCTTTCAACTCCGCCTATGTTTATAGCCGGTCCCAAGCCCGGATAAAGGAGGAGGGTTGTGTTAGGCCTCGACAGCCAACGTAAAACCTCGTCGAATCTCATGAACATAGATCAACGAGCGCAATGGCGTCGTATGATCCATGTAGCCGACCCCACCTAGTGGGATAAGGCTTTGTTATTGTAATGTAATTATTGTTCTTTCGCATTTCTTGTATTTTGGCATGATCTTTCGAAGGTCCAGTAATCATGATTGTATTTTGATTATTTGACACGTCGTGTTTGCTAATAATATTGATTAGTGTTTTGATTAAAGGTACATTTATCGACATGGATATTCAAGAAGAAATTAATGAGGACATTAATGTTGAAGAAGGGAGCTACGTGAAATCTTATCAATTGGTGAAACCTCATCTTGGCATGAAATTTGATAGCGAGGATGAAGCATACTATTTCTATAATAAGTATGCTGCTACTGTTGGTTTTTCTATTCGACAATCTAAAGCACATAAGTCAAGGATTACAGGAAACATCATAAACAGAAAACTTGTTTGTTCGAAAGAAGGACACAAGGATTTGAAGCAAAGTATGGGAAGAATTTTTAAACATAAAAGAGAATTCAGGGAGAATTGCTTGGCCCATTTATACATTGGTCTAAGGCATGATAATAAGTGGGAGGTGAGAAAATTTCATGAAGAACATAGTCATCCTTTGACAATACCATCAAAGATATCAATTCTACCACAAAAACAGCCAATGTCAGAAGCTTTTGAAGAAGTCATCGAGAGACCACACATTAGTGGCATGGGTTCATCAAATACTGTTCAAGCTGAACCACACATCACGACTCAAGGTTGTACTGACTATTTGAAAAGAAAAAAGACTAGAACTCTTGACAAAAAATGTCTTGATGTCATAAATTATTTTCAGAATAAGGCAACTGATGATCCGGGTTTCTTTCATAGATGGGAGTTGAATGAAAATGGTGCAGTAATGAATTTTTTCTGGGCTGACGGGAGAGCAAGGGATAACTTTATCACCTTTGGCGATGTTGTGGTATTTAGTATAACATATATGACCAATTATTTAAGAATGCCATTTGCTTCATTTACTGGAATTAACCATCACCGTAAATCATGTTTATTTGGGTGCGCATTACTTGCTGATGAGACCGAAGAGACATTTATTTGGTTGTTTGAAAAATGGTTGGAATGTATGAATGAAAAGTATCCTATTTGCATCATCACTAATCAATACGTTGCAGTGGGTAATGTGATAAGTAAAGTTTTTCCACATACCAAGCACATATTGTGCACATGGCATATTGAGAGAAGTGCGACGATCCAACTTCAGGACTTATACGCGCAAGGCACATTTAAGCAAGATTATGACAAATGGCTTTATGAATCAACTAGTGTTCATGAATTTGAGGAACGTTGGTTTTCTTTAAAACAGAAGTATGATATCTCAGATGAACATTGGATAGAAGAAATGTATAACAAGCGTACACAATGGGTGCCACTATATCTTACACATATTTTCACTGCAGGTATGAATACTACTCAGAGGGCAAAAAGTGTTAGTGTCTTTTTTGATGGATTTGTTAATGCAAATACGTCGTTCATTGATTTTGTACAACAGTATGACAACGCTATCGAATCTCATCGTGGAATTGAAGAACGAGAGGATTTCTTTACTATGAACAAGAAACCTGTGTTGGTTAGCAAACATCCATTAGAGGAACATGCAAGCAAAATATATACAAAGAATGTATTTTGTAAATTTCAGGATGAAATTGAACAAGTCTCGGCAATATATGCACATAAGATTTCCAAAGATGATGTCAGTGCTTGTTACTCAGTGTACCCATTGCGAGATGTGGACAAAGGGAAGAATATCGTTGAGCTTAGCCGCAATAACAAAATTTCTATAAGATGTTCTTGTAAGAAATTTGAACAGGAAGGCATATTTTGTTGTCATGTTTTAAATGTTCTTGCAAAGAAGGGGGTTGTAAACTTACCCGAAGAATATATCCTTCACCGTTGGACGATAGATGCAAGATATTCACAGCCAAAGCAGTTTGACACAACTTCCATTTTTGAAGATGATATAACTCCCTTACAAAGATCAATTTGGCAAAGCAATATTTGGAGAGTTGAAAAGTTCGGTTTGATTTCCGGTAGACATTTAAAATTTGGGGCTCCAATTGTAGATGAAGTTTTAAAAAAATTTGCGGCCTTTGACCTTACGGATGTAGTGGCGGGTCAAGCAAGTCAACCAGCGGTTACCAATGTTGCTTCAACTTCGACCGACTTGCATGAATCACAATTTGTGATACGTGATCCTACTCCTGCAAAGTCTAATGGCAGACCAAGAAATGTAGGCATTAGAAGTTTGTTGCGGAAAATTACATCACCAAATGAATCCAAAAAGATGAGTTGCAGAGAATGTGGAAAGAAAAGGTCATGATGAAGGAAATTGCCCAATATTAAAGGTAAAGTACTTCATTATATCATTTCTTAATATCCTTTTTATATTTTTACTGACCATCCTTTTATACTTTTATTGACAAGCATAACCACCTTGGATCAGAAAAAAACCTATGATTCATCTATTGGATCACAGAACGACATGACAGAATTGTAAAATAGCAGGTTTGTCTCAGTCTATATAATCCTCCTCTTTTATCAGTTATAATCTTCCTTGTTATGTTGTTCTCTTTTTAAAGTTATGTGAAAATAGAGTATAACAAGAAATGGTGATGGGTGTCATGATTTTATGATCTCTCTTCAAAGTGTCAAAACAAAACTGGTATGTTTTCCTCTTAGAAAAAAATGGTATGTTTTCTACTGTACTACATTATTCCTTTTTTCAACTTGGGCATGCTAATTGTATTATCATTTCTACATTACTAGTCATAAAAACAACTCATTAATGTTATCATTTTAAACCCTGTGTACTTCAAAACTTATAAGTGAAATTAATTCAAAGTTGAGAATAGCAGTATGGTTTAACGCTATCTGATTGTCCTATTTAAGTGTACACTCAGATGCACAAATTGTTATCATTACTTTCGGAGTTTGCTCTTTGATGATATTACTAAATTTTCTTGCTTTATCGATGTTTCTTAGGTTATTGTCTTTCCAGTTTTACAAGCATATGCAAGATGTCTTAGGAAGGAGTAGAAGAATGTCCACAGAAGAGGAAATTGGAAAACTGAGTTTGCTGTCATTTTCCAGATTTGTTCTAGATTATATATAGACTTTGTTAGCTACCTGTTGCAAAGAATTGGATGCTCTGATGCTTTTAAAAATGGGAAGTTTAAGCAGCATATAACTTGGATCATAAAGCAGAGCCAAAAAAAATTATGTTAGTTGGATGTTTTGGATGCAAACATCTTGGAAAATTTATAATTGGAAAGGAAACACTTATTGCTTAAACACTTAAACACTTATTGCTTAAATTATAAAATTTATAATTGGAAAGGAAACACTTATTGGTCCATGTCTAACCTATTTGTGTCTGTTCACATACTCATATTTGAATTGCAGGAAACACTGTTTTATGTTAGTTGGATGTTTTCACATACTCGTAAAAGAATTGCAGGAAACACTGCTTCGTATTAGTTGGATTTAAAAAGATATGCAGTAGCTGTCAATATTGCGATGTTGCCAACACAAATTCACCTCATGGCCCAATTTGACAAGTAAAATTTAATCATAAGTCGACTTGGTTCTGATTATGTTTCATTTTATTTTAACATATTTAATTTTGTTAAATGATGTGATGTTTGATAGCATTGGATCAAAATTCTTCAAAGTTGGAACCCAAAATCATATGACTTCGAGTTTCAACCTTCAGCAGTCCGTCCTACTTTCCGATTCTATCACAAATCAACATTGTTTATTTTTCTTTTTCTTTTTCTTTTATTTGATAGTTTTTATTTTTCCCTCTTTCTTCTATCTCCTATTTCCTCTTATTTTTTTTCTAATCAACTTTTAACTTTAAAGTTTATTTTTAAATATTAACTTTTACTTTTAAATAATAAATTTATATTTACTGCTAACTTAATAATATAATTATAATTATAATTATATCGCTTTATTTTTAATTGGTAATATTATTTTAATGAAATATTTTATTGTTTCATAAAATTGTTTATGATATTATTCATGAGATTAATTTTCTATTATTTGAATTTATTTTGTAAGAAAATATTTTCATATCTCATATTTAATAAATCCTATCTTCAGTAAAAATATTTTTTATTTCCTATATTTTATCCATACACTCGTTTGGAACCTTATCTATTATCATTGTTATATTTTAGTTTATAAAAAATATGATTATAATCAACCTATCTATAAATAAACTATTCATAAATCCGGAGACCCATGTCCTACTTGCAAACGTGCTGCATAGGACTTCTTTCTTTTGGGCAAAATTGAACTCTTACCATGCTTCATTCTTTTTTTTTTCACCATGCTTTATTCTGATAGTTCATTCATTTTTTCCTTCAAGGAGGCAAATTTGTATGATATATGAATGAAATTTTTTTCTGATGTTCACACTCTATCGATGAGTAAAATATACCTTCAAAGACAACATAAAACTTGCTTAAAATTATATTAATGATGTTCTTGATATCTTAATTGTCTTTAATTCGTGTATATGAATTCATATTAAAAACAAACTAAATTATAATTGTGTTGAGGCAACAAGGGTACATCTTAACAAGCATCAAACTACAAACATGCTACACTTTCCCTCCACGATTGATTTATCTTTAATGAACTCGCAATTGTCTAGCAACTTATACATTTGCACAATCCATAAACTTGTCCGTAGTCTTCAAGTGAAGAATGTTTATTTTGCTAAGTTCAGATTTAAGTTCTATATAGAAATTTTCATTTTTTAATATGCAAATCTTTCAAAGGAAGCTATTAGTTGTAACTCATAGAACTTCTTTGGCTTAGCTTATAAATAGGTCAGAACTATTAATAAGTAAAATTTGAAAATTTTCATATTTAGTAAATAAAATTTTGAACTTATAATAAGTTGAAAAAAAAGTCTGCTTATCTTTTGAAGTTGTTAACTTAATTTAACCAATTAAATTACTCTTTTACGCTTATTCTTTTAAATAATGTCTCCATATAACATTTCTTTCTTTTCTCAATTTCTATTTTAGTTCATTTTGTCTCCTTAAAAAAATATTATTTTTATAACAAAAAGGTTTAGAATTAATTTAAAAAATATAAATATAATATTAAATTAAATTATTAAGATTATTTTACTTACTTTTTTAATGTATTTATTTTAAATTTAATTTTAAAAATATCATACTCGCTTTTTAAATAAATATCACAATTTTTTATCATTATTATCAACAATTTTATACAAACATATAACTATTTATTTTTCAGAATAAATTTCAACACTTAAAATTTTTATCCCACCACTGTTTTGTCAGCCAAGTGGACCCATAATCTTGAATGAAATGGTTAGTTGTTACTCATGGTAATTTGAGATTTAGAAACCAAATTAGAGTACGTATGCTACTTTCTGCAAATTAATCAGGCGGTTCATATCACAGCTATACATGAAAGATCCAATGGTTAGAAAAGTAGGAAGTAATTTTCATGTATAGTCCCTCAATTTTACTTATATCCCATTTTGGTCCTCGAATTTTAGTTTGTAACAACTTGGTCCCTTAACTTGCAATTTATTCGTCGAAAGTCTCTTCACCTACGATAGCAGGTTTTTCCGGTTTTTACTCCACGTGGTAAAATCACGTAAGTAAAAAATAAAAAATAAAAATATTGACGTGGAATTTAAATATTTTTTGAATAGTCCCTTAACTTTACTCGGTTCCCATTTTGATTCCCTAACTTTAAATTATAACCAAACGGTCCCTTAATTTTAATTTATAACTAAATGATCCCTCAACTTTATAATACGTTCACCGAAGGTCCCTTTTTAGCAAATTTGATTTATCATTTTTTGACCACGTGAAAATACGAATATTAATATTTCTTGTGTGTATGTTGTTGTATGTATATGTGAGAATAAAACATCCAACAAATTTATTTTTTCACTTTCGTTCCAACATGAAATTAGTTAAGTTAAATGTAAATAACTTTAAATATCAGTTTTTGAAGTGAAATTTTATCATCTCATTCAATTGAATATTTCGCCAAAATTGAATCGAGATGGACTCTTTGAACTTTGTTCCCATTTATAAACATGGAATCTCATATCTGACTGTTGGAAGGCCTTAGAAAATATTGTCAATTTTGTAATCATTCGTATTTACGAACATATGAAGAGCACATTTTATATTTAAAAAATGCATCCGTTTATGAATAAAACTTATACGTTTGAACATTAGAATTGTCAAAGATTTACAATGTACGAGTATTTTGCAGTTAAGATTTGTATATTACATCGTGACACAGCATATTTATTTTTATTCAAATAAGAGGAATACATTTCTCCCTCATGAATTCTAATCAAAATCCGTAAGAAATTTTGTGAGCGTGAAATATTTTTCAACTTTGTAGACAAACATTATCTTAGTTTTAAGGGCATGTTTGGATAAAACATAAATATTCCCAAGAATATGAAAATTCAGTAGAAAAAATTATTTTCAAAAAGTTCTTTTTACTATGGATAAAAATCTCATGAGAAATGTTTATATTGATGTTTGGCAGCAAATTTGTTTTGGAAAATATTATGATCTTAAAACAAGATAAAAAAAATAAAAAAAGAGATTAAATAATATAATACTATAAAATTATAATATTATAATCAATTTTAAGTAAATATTTAGTTATTAAGAAACTGAAAGGCAATCAAACAAAAGAAAAATATTAAAAACTCATATATTTCTTTTAATTTATAAATAGGAAATAAAAGAAAGATATTAAATAATATACTAAGATAAATATTAAAACTCATATATTTTTTTTAATTTATATGAATATATCTTTATCATCAATTTTCGTTCAAAAAGTATTTGTTCTAAATTATAATTTTTTACATGTAGGTCCTAGAAAAAAAATTGAAAATGAGATCCACTAATTTTTTATCCGAAATATATGAGTTTATATTCGATATATTTTAAACTTTCCATCGATAAAAAAAATCATATCAAATATCCAAAGCACTAAAACTTAAAATAAACAAGAAAAGGAAATGTTTGGTTTGCTAACGAGAAGCTTGGCCTTTTTTTTTCCCTTATTTCTGCAGTATCACAGAAAACGCAAGACCTATTAAATATCTCTTATGTTCAAATCGAAATAAAAGTTCAAGTTTTTTATTAATGCAATTCGCACGAACGTCTTTAATTGTGCATGAAGACTGAAGTGATTCATTTGCAAAAAGAAAAAGAAAAAGAAATGGTAGGAACAAAAGAACCATTTCCAAAGTTCATTTTGTTTTCTACTAATCAAAGTTCATCTCTCTCTCTCTCTCCAAAATCCTTCCAAAGTTCAACTCCAGTTGAGGCTCCACTGCTTCCTTCTTTAACTCCATTGCTGAGATCTCCATGTAGCCTATAAATCTTGCTCTTCTTCTTCCGCTGCTTCCTTTGAGTGCTTTGTTCATTTTACAAATCCAATCTTCCACATTCCTCAAAAACTGCATCTTTCCCCTTCCACAAAAAAAAATTGCTTCTTTTTTTGTTACCGTCCTCCAATGGCAACTTCCAAACCCTCTTCCTCTTCCAAGCTATCCAAATCCCCAACCCCTCCCGCTTCTGCTTCCTCTTCCAGGCCTCCGACGATGTCGTCGGCGTCGGCGTCTTCTTCCTCGCTCTCCTCCCATCTGGCCATGGTCGAACTCAAGTCCCGGATCCTCTCCGCGCTCGCCAAGCTCGCCGACCGCGATACCCACCAGATTGCCGCCGAGGACCTCGACCGCATCGTCCGCTCTCTCCCCTCCGACGGCGTCCCCATGATGATCAACGCCCTCATCCACGACCCCGCAGCCCCGGCCCCCCTACAGGACCCCGGCGCCAAGAACCCCTCTTTGGTCGCCGCCCGCCGCGAGTCGCTCCGTCTCCTCGCGCTGCTCTGCTCCTGCCACGCCGACGCCGCCTCCGCCCACATCCCTAAGGTCATCGCCCACATCGTCCGCCGCCTCAAGGACCCCGCCTCGGACACCTCCGTGCGCGAAGCTTGTCGCGATGCTGCCGGCTCGCTCGCCGCCTTGTACCTTCGACCTGTCGCCGCCGCGGCCGCTGGGACTAACGATGCCGTCTCTGGCAGCGGCGGCGGAGCTGGGACCGTCTCGTCGCCGCTGCTCACGATGTTCGTTAAGCCGCTGTTTGAGGCGATGGGGGAGCAGAACAAGGTCGTGCAGGGCGGGGCGGCGCTGTGCCTCGCCAAAGTGGTGGAGTGCTCTGGCGCTGGAGACCGTGAGGGCGAGGAGGGGCGAGCGGTTTCCGGTACTGGGGTGATATTCCAGCGTCTGTGCTCCAGGATCTGTAAATTGCTTGGTGGGCAAAGCTTTCTGGCGAAAGCGCAGTTGCTATCTGTAGTTTCCAGCTTGGCTCAGGTCGGTTTTCTTTATCGTCTCTCCATTTCTTTCTAGTTCTGAAACGGATTTTAGAATGCATTAGCAAGTGCTCTACATGGATTCCTTTTTTATCTTTGAGAATGTTTTAAGATTCATGGATGTAAAAATTAATCATAGGTGTACTCAAAGTTTTGCAGAACTTACATTGCGCAGTTGAATTGGAGAATCACGACCCCTTTCTGTTTCCCTTATCATTATAGTTATATGAGCATCTACATTCTGTAGCTTTTTCATGTCTATCTAAATCTCAAATAATGTGTTTGCATTTGCTTTCTTCTGACCATTTGTTAGTAGGTTTAGACCAAAATATCCATACACTATGACATCTGGATCACAACGAACTCCAAACAAGGTTATCAAACTCGTAAATCAGACTTGACACAAAAAAGCCGAATAGGTATGTAAAAGTGGGATCATAGCACGACATGCCTGATTCAACCAAATTTTAGTTTTGCAATATTCTAGAGTCTAGCTAAACATATAACAATATAAAATCTATGTTAAAAGAATACTGCTAGCTATTTCCCTAAAAAATTATTAAAAAAAAAACTCACCCCAGCTTGCCTGCCCATGAGCAGGGGCGCTAGCGAGCAGACTTAAAATACTGCCAAATATTTCCCTAAAAAATAGTAAAAAAACTGACGCCTCCCGCTCATCCTGCACCCTACTTGCCCATGAGCAGGTTCATTGCACTACTCGCGAGCAGAGATTGCTTGCAAGCAGTTTCGCTCGTGAGTGTGAGAAGTCTCTGCTATCCATCAGTCTGTTTGCCAGCAGTCTGCTCGCGAGCAGTGACTGCTAGAGCACGGACTGCTTGCACAGAAGAGAAGAGCTCCACTCTTCTGCTCAAATCCATCTTCCGCACAGACAGTCTGCTCCCTCTTCTTCATGCAAGCAGAGAGAGAGAGAGAGAGAGAGAGAGAGAGAGAGAGAGAGAG
>LTAE01001775.1:15783-28093 GCA_001647135.1 Pontederia paniculata | reverse complement strand
TTTTTCTCCCCCCCCCCCCCAAAAAAAAAAAAAACTCAGCTCATGACGATCCATATATGTAACATTCTGAGCTATTATATATCTTATGCTCCAAAATTAGTGATTGGAACATCATTTTGTCGATGGTAATGTACTTGTACCTATGATTAGCTAACAACTAAGAGCTCAATTTTATGTCTGCTGAAGCTAAACGTAGATCTAGTTATTGACGAGGCGAATAGTATTTTGGCCTAATTTGAGTTTCAGGTAGGAGCAATCAGTCAACAGAATATGCAGCAAGTGCTACAAACAGTTCGTGAATGTCTTGAAAGTAGTGACTGGACTGCCCGTAAAGCAGCTGCTGATACACTCGGTGTTTTAACCTCATGCTCAAGTCACTTACATGGGGATGGGGCTGCAGCAACAATCACTGCCCTTGAGGCTTGTCGTTTTGATAAGGTACATTCTTTGATACAAGTACAACTTGCTCTCTGTGTATGCTTATTTTGACTGAATCTTGTGTTACATCATGTTTCCAGGTGAAACCTGTTAGGGATAGCATGATGGAGGCTTTGATGCTTTGGAAAAAGGTCACTGTAAAGGGAGAAGATGGAACTTCCGCAGATTCAAAGGGTATATGCACCGCTTTATAATCTAAATCTTCTTTTCTCTTTTCTTTCATTCTTCCTTGGCAATACTTATGTATATTTTTAATCATTTTCTTTGAGGCAGACAGTAGAAATTCTGAAGCAACCGACAATGAAGAAAAGCTTAACAACAAAAGGTCAAATCCCAATAGAAACTCAGAATCCATAAAGGATGCCTCTGCTGGTTCTTCTCCGCCTGAGAGTAGTTCCATTTCCAAAGGAAAAGGTGCGAGCATTCTGGAGAAAGCAGCAGTCCTGTTAAAGAAAAAAGAGTTGAACCCAGAATTCTTTCAAAAGCTCGAAACAAGGAGTTCAGATGACTTACCTGTTGAAGTGGTGGTACCGAGAAAGTGTGTTCATTCCTCCCATTCACATAGTGAAGATGAAGGAGAGGTTTCTTATTTGGATTCCAGGAATACACCAAAAAAATCGGGAGCAGTATACAGAGAATCAAGTGATGCTCATAATGGTAACAATGCCAATTTTCAGACTCCAGATAAACGCTCAGGTGCATGCAATAAATTGCAAGATGCAGATGAATTTGCTCGGGATAAATGGACAGAACAAAGAGGAGTCAGAAAAGAATCAAAAGCAAGCACTTTTGATGTCGATGAAGGGATTGAATTATCCCAGAAAGATCCTTCTCCTAATCGACTAAATATCTCCAGGACTGATGCCACTAATGATGGACCTTTCATGAGCAACAAAGGAAATTGGTCTGCCATCCAGAGACAGTTAGCTCAACTAGAGAGGCAACAAGCAAGCCTTATGAACATGCTGCAGGTTTGATCAAGACAAGTATTTTAATTTTTTTATTGTATGATGCATGTGTTATGTATGTCTATTCGATTGTAATGATGCCTGGGATTTTAAATTCATTGTTTTCTAGAGATTTTGTTTGATGATATCCTGCCCTAGAATCTGTATGGGTGCTTACTGTTGTTACTTATTGTTGAAGGTGATATCTGACATGTATGAGAACTTCGAGGCTGTTATATTCTGATTTTGTCAAAACTATAATGCATTTTGTTGGTGTTTTCTATTGAAATCATGAAGTGAATTCTAAGATATCGAATTTCTGTATTTCCACATAAAAATATCTGCAAGAATCACATGTTTTCTTGATAAAATTCTTTTACTACATCAAATGTTCTTTTATCGCGATGAAGTTGATATTTCAGAGGATCGAGATGGACTATGGAGCAGTTTAAACTAATGTGCATGCTGGCGGATACCTTTTAGTTAGCTTTATTGATGTAGTTTAGTAGTAGTATTGTTTCGATTGCTCACTGTTTAAAGTATCACATATATTTTTGTTTTCCATATTGCAGGAATTCATGGGAGGATCCCATGATAGTATGGTAACTTTGGAGAACAGAGTGCATGGTCTTGAGAGAGTTGTCGAGGAAATGGCACATGATTTTTCATTATCAGCTGGTAGAAGATGTGGCAGCATGATGTTGGCATTTGAGAGATCTCCAGGTAGGTCTTCAAGCAAGTACAATGGCCTCCATGAATACTCTGCCTCAAAGTTCGGTAGGGGTGGTGAAGGCCGAATGCCATTCTCCGAAAGGTTTCTGTCATCAGATGGTACCGGAATAAGAGGACGAGATCCTCCATGGAGATCCAATTCCGAAGCTTGGGACTCGTACGGATATGCTGCTTCAAGAAATGTTATCATGAACTCTAGGAGGGGCTTCAATGGTGTTTCAGCTGATGGTAGGATGTCTAGGAGTGAATATGACAATGACCAAGCCAGTGGAAGGCGCGCGTGGGATAAGGGACAAGGGCCATTTAGGCTTGGTGAGGGTCCTTCAGCAAGAAGTGTTTGGCAAGCGTCAAAGGATGAAGCTACACTAGAAGCAATCCGTGTAGCAGGTGAAGATAATGGAGCCTCCAGAGTTGCAGCCCGAACTGCTGTTCCTGAATTAGATGGTGAAGTGTTAACAAATGATAATGCAGGGCATGAAAAGGGTCCACTATGGGCTTCTTGGACTCGTGCAATGGATTCACTTCATGTTGGTGACATTGACTCAGCGTATGCTGAAGTTCTATCAGCAGGTGATGGCTTCCTACTTGTGAAGCTGATGGATAAATCAGGGCCAGTAATTGATCAGCTTTCTAATGAAATTGCAAGTGAAATTTTGCGTGCAATCGGACAATTCATTTTGGAGCAAAGCTTTTTCGACATAGCCCTGACTTGGCTTCAACATGTATGCCTATAATGTTAATCTGTGAAGCTTTTACTATTTGATGAATCATTGCTCATCTTTCCTATTTACATTTTAATTTTCAGTTGACGGAACTTGTTATGGAGAATGGACCCGACTTCCTTGGCATCCCCTTGGAATGGAAAAGAGAAATTTTGTTAAATCTTCATGAAGCTTCAGCGTTGGATCTACCAGAGGATTGGGAAGGGTCACCGCCAGACCAGCTAATGATGCATTTAGCCACAGTTTGGGGGATCAACTTACAGCAGCTCATCAAGTAGCAGGAATAGTAGAATATAAGTGTGTTGATAATTTTTTTCTTGTTTTGGTTGGCATGACCCGTAGCACTTACTATACCATGTAATGCAGTCCTCAGAGAGGAGTTATGGACTGCTCATGTATGAAATGTTATTCTTTAGATAGGGTGTCTGCTTTTTGGTTTGGTACATTTTTTGTTCATGATACATGCGTTTGTATTCTTCAAGTGAAACGTGCTATGATACTAATTGCCTGTACAACAAATACAATAATTTATGAAACACAATATAACATTAAATAACTGGACCTAAAAGTGTTGCACGAAAACTCTGTTTGACGTCCTAAAATAAGGTGCCAACTTAAATTTGATCGAGGTCGAAATTTATGCTCTCAATTGATGTATAGGAATCTCGAGTATGGAGTAGCACCTCAAGATATGGCCTCGTACTAATTGTGAGGACTAACATCCTTTTTTTTTATTTAACAATCAAGGAAAGGTAATGAAAAAGAAAAAAAAAAGTTAAGGAAAGAAAATGAAGATGAAAAATTTTGTTTGAATAATATAATGAGGAGAATTATAATTTTTGTTGGACGAATATTAATTTAATATATGTGTTTATATATATAATTATATATGATTAAAATTAAAAATATGTTTTAAATATTTCTTTTTTTCTTTTACACTTCAATTTAAAATTGAAAAAGAATAAACTTTTTAAAAAATAGAAATAAATGAAAGAGATATTCTCCTTCGTACAAAATACAATCAAATTAAATTAAATTATTAACTTTTTTTTCTTTTTTTTCTTTTTTTTCTTTTCTTTTTTTTATTTTTTTTCACTCCAATCAAATATGCCCTTAAAAAATCATGTTATAGTCTAGGACAATTCAAAATTGAAGATTCAGATTGTTGGACTGAAAGTTTATTGTCAACTTCATGAAATTTTATAAAAAAAATCTATCCTTCACGTCATCAACTGTAATAGTTTTACGAGTTTAGAATCGCCAACTTCATGAGATTTCATTATAAAAAATATCGATCCTTCAATGATCTACGTGATGGACTGTAATAAAAACTGGCAATCCTAGGAGGGTGAAGAAATTTAATATATGCATGAAACTATGAGCATCCGAAGCCTATCCGCTTAAAACTTTCAAATCACTTTAAAGAATTGAAAATAAGAGTGGAACCAAGTTTTTGACAAATAAACAGAACAAAATAGTTTAATACAGTTATATTGTCAATTGTATGACTTAAAGATGTGAATGTAGTACAAGGGGCAATATATTCCTACAAACATAAATTTTTCAAGAAATATTATTGACTCAATCAATTGAAAATTTAACAAAGAATCAATTCGGGTCATGATGAGTATCACACAGTTCGCTATCAGGAACTGAGAACACATTAATAGCATGCAAGGAGGAGCAAAGACTTGATGACTAGCATGTACATCAAGACCTTGTTCTTTCGCGTGTTTATGCCAGTCTTTGAAATCAGCATTCAGCAGACTGTGAAAACTTTGAATTCAAGTCCTTGGCTTTTATCACAAGTATCTGGAGCTTGGTTAACTGCTTGATGGTACAGGTGCAAGAGGCATCATGCAGACTTTGTTCATTTTATGAACTAGAAAACTGCAAAGAAATAATCCCTGGAGCCGTATATGTTCATTGACTATTCCTTTGTGCAGTGGGCATCTGTACCATGTCGCATACAGTGGTGGTAACCCACGCTATCAAGGAACTTCCTAATCTCAGCTGCACTGCTGTTGCTTGCTTGCAACAGTCGCTCATCTTCCTCATAGATGAGGTATGGAGCTTCACCCTTTCTTCTTGATAATAACTTTGAGGCACCTCTAATGACATGGTATTCCCATCCCTGGACATCAATTTTAATCAACAGAACTCGTTCTGTACTGGGAATGACTTCATCTAGAGGAATTGTTGGTACCTCCACAGCAATTTCCTCATTGGATTTGAATGCCAGCTTGGCACCACTAGCAGAGATCGCACTGTTGTCAAGACGTCCAACTACCTAAATCATTGAAATAAGCAAAAATAGAATAATCAGTAAAAAGACAATTGAAAGAGCAAGGTTTCTGATCTCACAGCTATTGTAAGATTAGTTAACTCACGCTAACACCTCCTCAGTTATAACTTTTTTTTCCATCTAACCCTAAACTATAAATTTACCAATTTTTTCCCCAAACTTATTCCGATTTGTCAATCTAGTCCTTATGTTAAATTTCATCCGAAATTCTGTTATCTTTTAATAATTATGAAATGCCATTTTTACCCTTAATTCTTTAATATAATAAAAAGATTATACAAATAAAAACAAAGCCAGGATACGCAATTTAGTACTGATTTATTAATAAATATGAAATGACTTGATCAAGTCATTATTTTTTTATTTTTTTAAAATATTTAAAAGGGAGGGGTAAAAGTGTTATTTCATAATTAATAAAAAAATAAATTTAATAGAATTTTGGATGGAGTTTAATGAAAGTACTTGATTGACAAATCGACATAAGTTGAAGGATTAAAATTGGCAAAATTTATAGTTTAGAGTTATATGCAGAAAAAAATTATACTTGAGGGGATGTTAGTGGAAATAACCCAGTCACATTCTATATGAGCTATACTATCTAACATACAATGTAATTGTTGCACAACAGAAAACAAAAACTAAACTTATGAAACTATTCCTATTAAAGGAGTGTATAATATTGGTCCAACACTGATATTTTCTGGCATATTTTGCAGCAAGAATGTAAAGCAATAAACGGGGCATCCATCTGATGAAAAAGGATAAAAATCATAAAATTGTTGTTCCACAAAAGTTTTTTCTTCGGAAAACGAAAACCTATAGGTACTTATATAACCTTTAATTTAACCTTTCGACCGAATGACAGCCTCTACAAATTACAAGCTTCATCTTTTGTTTTCTAATGCAATACAAAAATTTCAGAGGATAAATCAAGATTCAATCCACAAGAAAGGTATTAATATTCTAGTCCTACAATAAGCATGGCAATCTGATGGTTAAGGTTCAATAAATCACATAGTACAAGCAGCAAATATAGTATTGTAGTTGCACTAAAAGGAAAAGGAAAACGACTTATAGTGACAAGCTTCCATCAAGAAGATCGGCATAGAAACAACTAACAGTTGATAAAGACTTGCTATCTCTAAGTTGATAAATCTACTATGAATTCTACTGATTGACACATTTATATTACCAAACTTTTTCAAGGCAATTTATACAACTAATTTCATATCATGATTTTCACTGATAAAGCATGCAACAGAATTAGTTCTATTTTATATACTTACTTATGTAAGCATGCAGTCTTCACGATCCTCCATCTTATCACACAGTATCAACAATTATATACCAATATGTTGGATGATCACAATACTCATCTATAAAAATGTAGCTCAATAATTAAGTGGCACCGGAATCACTGGTAAGATCCTCTTTTTATATATATATGGAATTGTTACAAAGACCACAACAAATGTTTTATATAAGAGTAGCTTAACGAAATTTACAGAGAAAATGAATTCTATCAAAGTATCCTTTTCAAGCTCATATTACTTCACACAAGAGTTTCTAGTTCTAGACTACATTAAAAGAAAGGCCGCAAATCAACTAAATATACTTGAGAATTCAAAACGCAAAACATGTGTAACTAACAATAAAAATGGAAACTTGATAGTAATCACAGTCACAGTTTACTTCCATCAGATGATTATACACCGCACTTTGATCTGTAGACAGTCGAACCAGAGCAATAAATGTACCTTGTGGATAGTAACGTTCCCGATCTTGTCAGATGCGGCCGCAGCATAAACCGTGACCCGATCCCTAGCGCGATTCAGGAAGAGGCCGTCGCAGATCCTTTGGAGGTTCTCGAACACCGGCTCGAAGGCGACGACCCGGAAGCCCATCGCGGCCGCCGCGAAGGTCGCCATCCCGACGTTCGCCCCGACGTCCACCACGAGCCCTTCGTCCCTCCCCTTCTTCCCCTCAAGCAGCCCCTGGATCGTCGCCGATATGTCCGGCCGACGGAAGGGCTTCCCCTTGAGCATCCGCACGATGTTCTTGTGAGGCTTCTCCGGGAGCGACCCGAAGTCGGAGAGGGAGAACAAAAACGGGTATTTGATGCCCTCGACGAGGCTGGCGAACACCGGAGAGGCCTGAGGGGCGGCATTGCAGTCGAACGGACGGATCCCAGACGGTGACGAGAACACGGGGAAGGTCTTGAGGGTGAGGGCGTTAGGGTCAGGGGACGAGGAGGAGGAGTAGGAGAAGAAGAAGAGGATGAGGAGGAGGAAGGAGACTGAGAGGAGGAGGGAAATTAGGGTTCTTGGGGAGAGGAGGGAGGAAGGCTTTTCCCTCTTCCAGGCGTTCGCCATTTTTTTCCGGAAAAAGGAAGGTTTGGGCGAGTTGCTACGCGGCGAGCTCCAACTTGGCTTCAAATGGGCGCGTCTCTAATCTTTAATCAGTTGACGCTTGTTGTCGGCACACCGTGTCAGAAATTTTTTTAATGAGTTCACTAAAATAATAACAAAGAGTTAATAAATTAATTTATAAATAAATAAAATAAGCAGCAAAATTTGAAATAAATACAAAAGTGAAAGAATATAACAAATTAATTATTTATGTAAGAGAATTGTGCAGACATATAGAGTACATAAAATAAATTTAAATTCTTATGGATAAATATGATGGAAAGAAGTTAATATTATAATTAAAAAATATTTATTTTAAGATTGATTCCATTTTATTTTAAAAAATTTGTCAGTAATAACATCAGTACTAATGGTAGAAAATACACATTTTAACAATACAAGTTTGATATTAGAAATAGTCATTAAATTAATTAGGATTTTTATCGAAAGTTTTTTATATTTATCTAAATAATGTTTGGTATGCCATTTTTTTTAAATTTCATTACATGAATTATATGAAATTTCTGGAATATTTTTTTCCAATTCGGTAGTTATTTGCAAGAAGAATATGGTGTATCTATTTTGTTTACTCGACAAAGATAATAATTGTTAAACTATGTAAGAAAAATAGATTGTAAAAAGATAGAGAAAATAATAAATTCGAATACATCATTGAAAGAGATATGATTAATTAAATACAAGAAAAAAGGAAAAAAAATAATGTCAACTTACCAATAATATTAAACACGTGAATAAAGAGAATTTCAATATAATAAAAATAAACAAAAAAATATTTAGCACAAAAATTAGATATGTTTATATATTATTAATCCATATAATACAATAGGAAAGAAATTCTTTGATAAATAAATACTTATTATAATTCATCTTGACAAAGCTTGGGCTTATATAAATAGAATTCATCTAGACAAAGCTATAGAGAAGAAGAAATAATAAAAAAAGGGTTGGGCTTGTCTAGCTCTCTTAAACAATAAAAATAAAGAGAGGAATCGAAGTCTCCGAAGTCAAAATGGATTATAGAGGGCTTACCTCTGAAACACTTCGTATGATATGATTCTATACCAAACTAGTTTTATATATCTCAAATCTCAATTCCTGCACTTGCACGCATGAGAAGGCATCTAGCTCTGCCACTACGCACAACACTTTTCGCTTATCGTCACACATCATCTGCTATCGCACACTGGTTCACGTCTACTGTCGCACATCGACTACTTCCGCACACCACTTCCCGTCGGCGTACATCGTTTGCACGCCTCTCCACCTGGTGCTTGTCATCTGCTGTCAAACACCATTGCACACCCCGTCGTTGCTCGCATCGTCCCATCCTCGCACACCATCTGCAACTACATTGTTGCTTATCGTCCATCACCACACACTTGTTTCTCAACATCCGTCGCCGCACACGTATTGCCTGCACCACAGGACCACCATTCATCGATTTCTATTGCACTACGTTATCGGCCATCGCAAGTATACCCTCTCCCTCTTTTCTTTCCTCCTAAGACTATTTCATTTAACGTTTATTAATTAACGATGATTGGATTCAAATTTTACTAATTAAAGTAAAATCAAACTTAACAACAAGTCTTTTTAACTTTCTTGCTTCTTGTTTCATGATAAATAATTCATTTTAAGTTTCTTCCTCACTTTGACTTACTTTAAAAATATTATGTGCTCTTAAGGATGGGTACAAACAATCAAAATTGCGATGAAGATCAATGAATTCAAGAAATACAAAATGATGCTTCCAGAGAACTTAATAAAGATCAATGCACACCTTTGTATTTGTTACAAACTAAAATTAAATATGTCAAATTCATATATTCTTTTGTTTTAGTCTTGCTGATGTCAATGAAGATTCTTATTATCTCATGAGAAGTCTTATAAAATTAGTAAACCATATCGTGACATGACCTTTGATACAGAAGATGATGCGTACACATTCTAAATTTTTATGTTAAGATAGTTGATTTTCTTATGTGAAAAGTTTATCATGTAAGGTTAAGAAAAACAAATGAAGTCATAAAAAGAATACTTGTTTGTTGAAAAGAAGGCATAAAAATCCTAATGACAAATAAAATGTTGGAAGAGAAGTAAAGTGAAGAAGTAATACTAGAAATTATTGTCACATTTAATTGTTGGAAGAATAGATGATGAGGTGAAAAAATTCTACGAAAAGCACAATTCTACGAAAAGCACACACATGCTTTAACTACTACCTCCAAAGTACTAAACTTGCATTCCCATAATCAATTATCTACTTCTACTAAAGGAGCCATGAAAATGTTAAATGATTCTAGACTTGGCCCATCAACAATAGCTAAAATTCTTAATTATTCTGGTGATTCATCCCAAAAGTGCAAGGATCATTTGAAATTAGTAAAACAAAATCATATCGAACAAAAAAATGCATGAGTGTGGTTTCTTATTTTCAAAACAAGTCACATACTGAGGATTCTTTGCTCATCGGGAGTTGGAATTCAATTAAGATGTGAGAAGTTTTTTTTGGCGCTGATGGTAGATGTAGGGATTCTTACATGAGATTTGGTGATGTCGGTACTTTTGACACAACATACAGGGCGAATGCATTTTACATGACATTTGTTCTCTTCACTAGAGTTAACCATCATACACAATCAACGTTGTTTGAATGTGCATTGCTCACTAACGAAATAAAAATAATATTTATTTGATTGTTTAAAACTTTGATGATGTACATGGATGGAAACTTTGTTGCTTGGTTCAAATTTTGAATTTGGACTTAATATGGTAATGAATAGCCTTACTTTTTATTAGTTTTCCTTACACATTAATTTTGTTATAAATAAGCACATCTCTTACAATGGTAGGCAACTTTTATTTACTATAGTAGATATATAACTTTTTGTCCGCTCCATGTTGTTAAAAAGAATGATTAATGAAATTAGTCATATTCATTTTGCAAGGTGTCATCTTTTAACTTAGTTCAAAAACTATATTGTTAAAAGGAATAACTGATGATGTTAGTAATATTCATTTTTGCATCTTATCATTTTTCTATTTTAGTTCAAAATTTTATCGATTAATATGTTTCTTTTAATTTTTTAGGTATTTTTTCGTAGTTGATTGAGTCAAAGATGAATGGAAGAAGTTGGTCATGGAAGAAGCTATCATCCACAATTTGTGCCAAAAATTAAAGTTATGTTGGAGATTTGTAAAATAATAAAAAATTGAGTTTTGTGGTAAACTAAATTGTTGGCATATGCAACACTAGCCATTGTTGGTTGAAAACATCATGATCAAAATCAGATCTTTCTTATGCTTTCCACTTTCATGTAGGATGTATTTTATCTCTCTTATTTTTCCCTTTTATTTTATGGTTGTTATTGTTGTTGTTGTTGTTGTTGTTGTTGTTGTCTTCAAATGATTACATTTTAAAATAATTAAAATATTCTTCAATGATTGATACAATAAATTAATAAATTTTATGTCAAAAAAGCTAAATTTGCATGCAACACACTCATGTCTAGAATTGTTTCAAGATGATCACCATTGGTTGTGATAAAAAAAATCGGTGAAACTTCAAAACCTAAAATTGTTAATTGTTCAAACATATATCGTTACTTCATTTAGTTGGTTAAATGATCAATTTTTCGCACACCAACTAAGAGTTTATATTGACTAATTAAATGTGCTACATTTGTAATGATCATCTCAATAACTACGAATGCAACTCGTGGTCCACTAATTTTCTATGGTGGAAGTAAGAAATGGAGATTGCAATCACTATATGAACTTCAAATTTCATTGATCTACAAATAAATCTATATATAACATCCATATGGTAGGTGCAAGTAATCAATTCTTTTATAAATTAGAATAATAACTTGTCACATGTTAGTTCAAACTCTTATAACTTTGAAAGTGTAGATACCAAAATCCAACAACTTTTTATTGCCTATATAAATTGATATGACAAAAATGACAACATGAGTTATAATTGACAATATCACAAATGTTGAATAGTAATACATGAACCATTCATGGTTTCATGCACAAATAAGATACAATGGATCAAAGAAAATGTGGAAAAACAAAATCTATTATTAACAATCCTAGAACTTCTAAAAAACATATTAGTTTTTCTTCTCAAGAAGAATGGTGGTCTCACTAATCATGGAGCTACCCAAGTATAAATTCAGGTTTGAAGGAGTCCTACCATGTTGGAAAAAATATGTTCACACAAAAAAAGGTTCAACGAAGCATGTTACCTACCTTCTCAATCGTAGGATACTAAATCTACAATGGATACCAAAAAAAATTAGGAGAAAAGAAAATCTAACATCCTCCATCGATATAACATCTTACTATTGAGAAGATAGATAACATGATGCTCCCTACTTAAGTAAGGAGCATCTTCATTTTTTTCAAAAAAAATAATATCATCAACTTTTAATTCAAATCTTACATATGATAAATACAAACAATAATCATATATACGAGCCATCATGAAGGATGCGAACATAGGGCATAAGACGAAGGACGACGTGGTGTGCAACGGCTAACGATGTGCGATGGCAAGCACGCAGTGGTGTGCGACAATGGACATCATGGTGCAATAGTTGATGATGTGTGGGGATAGGGCATGAGAGGAGGAGAAGAACACGAAGTGTGAGGAGGATAAGGAGAGAGGAGAGAGATGATGCCGACCATTTGAAGAGAGAGAGAGAGAGAGAGAGAGAGAGAGAGAGAGAG